>ML272371.1:0-31148 GCA_005239495.1 Nicotiana undulata | reverse complement strand
TTAGAAATCGGTTTAGCAACTCAATGGTCACCTAAATACGGAAGATATTTCCAAAGTTTCAATTTTTCCAGTTCCAAACCCGTGAAAGGGTGCATAGTCCGGGGTTTCATACCCTCAGGACAGGATTTCAAGACATTACTTACCTCAAAACTAGCCCAAAAACTATTTCGCAATGCGTTTGCCTTTCGAATCAACTTCCGGGTGCTCCAAATCTACCAAGTTCATATTTTTATCATCAATTTATGCTTAAGGAATGAATTCCAATCGAAAAATATTGATTTTTAACTCAAAATTCAAATTCGGTCAAAACCCGGCCCCAGGGCCCATGTCTCGAAATCCGACGAAACTCGCAAAAATTCGAACACCCGTTCCGATACGAGTTCAACCATACAAAAATTATCGAATTCTGACATCGGATTGGCTTTCAAATCTTAAATTTATATTTTTGGAGAATTTGATAAAACAAATCCGATTGTTCTTCAATGAATTCATGGATTCGCGATATAATTTAGTGGAGAATCATGATCTATAAAGGATTTAAGATAAAGATCACTTACCTCGTTCAAATTCGTGAAAACCCCTCAGAAAATCGCCACACCGAGCTCCCCCAACTCTATTTTTGTTAAAAATGGTCAAAACCCTCGTTTTATAGAGTTTTACATTTTGTGTGCCACAGGTGGCGCCAGGCGCCTGTGGCGCTGATTACAGTAGCAAAAAAAAAATCCCGGCGCCCAGCGCTACCCTGGGCGCTGGCGATGGAAATTGTTTTTTCCCCGTCACGAAAATGTGCATAACTCTCTCATACGATGTCCAAATTCGTCAATTCATTTTGCTATGGCTCCAAAATTTCGATACGGATATAATGCTTCAATCGAAACTGAATTTGGAGCTCATTTTATTAGTGTGGAACCACTTATTCTTGAAGGACGACGTCGCAACATTCTTGAAATGGCCAAGTTAAATTCCGTTAACCATCCGAAGTCGTCCCGAGGCCCTAGAGACCTCAACTAAATTTACCAACACATCTCATATGATCATTCAAAATTATTCGCACTCTCGAAACACCAAAACTAACATCAAAACACCAAATTCACATNCCAATGATGCTGAAACTATCCAAATCAACTCCGTTTGACCTGAAATTTTGCAGACAAGTCTAAAATGACATTACGAACATGTTCCAACTGTCAGAATCCCATTCTGAACCCGCTAGCCTATTTTCCACTGCCGACCGGAAATCTCCAAAAACTAACTTTCGCCAATTCAAGCCTAATACTACACCGGGCATCACAAAATTATTTCGGACACACTCCTAAGTCCCAAATCACCTAACGAAGTTATTCGAGTTTTAAAATTCACATTCTGGAGTCGTTTACCAATAAGTAAACTCTTAGTTGACTTTTTCTCATTTTAAGGCTATTCTTAAGGACTAAGTGACTGAATTCTCATTTAACCATTCCGATTTCAAGCCTATCAACTCTAACACATCCATAATGGAATAACCAACCTATGACAAGTCAAATACAATAATTATAATGCAGGTTCTATGTAACGACTGACCGGGTCGTTACAAGTAATAAGGTCAAGTAGCCATAGAAACAATAATGGACATAGAACAATTAAGAAAGGAATCAATTGAGTTGGAAACGGAAAAAGGGATCATGTTTAACAGACAATTTGGTGGTGCATAGATACTCATCACCTCACCTATACACCACACACATGCAAATTCACATAACAAATAAGTGGGGATTCTTATTCCCTCAAGTCAAGGTTAAACCAAATACTTACCTCGATCTAACAAGCACTTCACTGCTCTAGCATTGCCTTTCCCTTAGAATTTGCTTCTATCCCGCTTGAATCTAATCATAATTTGCTCAATGTTATCAATCATGGCCTAAAGGAATCATCTTTATTGAAAAACAATGGTCTTCCTAAGTTTTCCTTTTCAAAAATCGACCCCGAACCCGCTTGGTCTAAAATCGAGGTTCGTACCAAAACCCGTTTACCCAATCTCTCCCGAGCACGGATATACAATTGGTATTGTAATTCGACCTCAATTCGAGGTCCAATTCCCCAAAATTTTAAATTTCTAGTTCCCAAAAATCCAAATTTTTACCATGAAAACTCTAGATTTTTGGTTGAAATCTTGTTAAAAGTTGTTAGGAATTGAAAGAAATTAGTTAGAGATCACTTCCAATGGTTTGGAGAAGTTTGGATATTTGAAAAATCGCCTATGGAGGTTTAGGGTTTTGGAAAATTGAAAAGAAAGTGAAAATCCCGTAAAAAAGCTGATATAACAGGTTGCGAGTCTCGCATTTGCGAACTGGAGTTTGCATTTGCGAACCCTGGGCTTTTCAGAGAGATATCGCAAATGCGAACAGGACCTCGCGTTTGCGAACAGGGTCCTTCGCATTTGCGACCCAGGACCTCGCATTTGCGAGATCAGAGGCTGGACATTGGCTTCGCATTTGCGATGCCCGACCTCGCATTTGCGAGATCTGAGGCTGGCCATTGGCTTCGCATTTGCGAATCCCGACCTCGCATTTGCGAGATCTGAGACATGTACACCAGATGTTCAGTTGTTGGGGTATTTTTCTAAGTCTAGACACTCTATAACCTATCCGAAACTCACTCGAGCCTTCGTGGCTCCAAACCAAACATGCACACAAGTCTAAAAACATCATATGAACTTGTTCGTGCAATCAAATCATCAAAATCCACAGATTTAGCCTCAAAACTCAAGATTTCCTCAAGAACACTCAAATTTCTAACTTTTCAACCGGATGTCCGAATTATCAAATCAACTTCGATTCTCATGAAACTTCACATATAGGACTTACATAACATAACGAACTTGTTTCGGGATCCGAAACCAAAATACGGGTCTGATATCATATATTTCACATATTATTTTATTTCTTTATCTCTTGAATTAACCAGCAGAATAATTTTCTTCAAAATTATTTTTTAAGGCTTGGGACCTCGAAATTCATTTACGGGCATACGCCCAAGTACCATATTTTACTGCGGACCTCCCGGGATCGTTGGAACACAGATTCAGTTTTTTTCACTAAAATTGTTTACCAAATTCAACTATAATCAAATTTCTCTAGAAATTTCTATTTCTCATATTTCCACATAAAAGCCTTCCGGTTTCACGCCCGGACTGCGTACGCAATTGAGATAATTAAAATTAGTCTTTTTAGGGATAGTAAGCCTAGAATTTTGTTTGTTTTTCATAAAATGGCCCTTTGGGTCATCACAATGATATTGTAGTTATATTTAACTGTGTAGAAATAACGTATAAAAATTATAAATAAGTTGTAGATTTAGCCTCAAAACTCAAGATTTCCTCAAGAACACTCAAATTTCTAACTTTTCAACCGGATGTCTGAATAATCAAATCAACTCTGATTCTCATGAAACTTCACATATAGGACTTACATAACATAACGAACTTGTTCCGGGCTCCGAAACTAAAATACGGGTCCGATATCATATATTTCACATATTATTTTATTTCTTTATCTCTTGAATTAACCGGCAGAATAATTTTCTTCAAAAATTATTTTTAAGGCTTGGGACCTCGAAATTCATTTACGGGCATACGCCCAAGTACCATATTTTACTGCGGACCTTCCGGGATCGTTGGAACACAGATTCGGTTCTGTTCACTAAAATTGTTGACCAAAGTCAACTATAATCAAATTTTAACTCTAGAAATTTCTATTTCTCATATTTCCACATAAAAGCCTTCTGTTTTCACGCCCGGACTGCGTTCGCAATTGAGGTAATTAAAATTAGTCTTTTTAGGGATAGTAAGCCTAGAATTTTGTCTGTTTTTCATAAAACGACCCTTTGGGTCATCACAATGATATTGTAGTTATATTTAACTGTGTAGAAATAATGTATAAAAATTATAAATAAGTTGTAGATTAGTTCATTTGAATCCTAAAAATATGCTCAAACTTGTAAGCAAACAGAATAGTACGTACTCTTTAATTTTAGATTTTGTATATACAGATTTTTCCTCTAATTCCAGATTCAATGTCAATCCTTTTGCTCAACTGTACAAGTCAAAATATTTGTTAAACTGAGAATTATCACTACAAACTAACCTTATGCATTAATTTTAGTATGAAATCCTAAAGGAAAAAAAGGATGGTCACCATAAAGCAACCAAATTTATTTTTTAACCCACACATTGAAATCGTTAAGCATGATTCCTTGATATACCCAAAGCAAGAATGTCTAGGCAAGCCACCATTGTTCCTTCAATATAACAATCTCTAGACAAGAAAGTGATATCGCCAATGCTCATCAGTTTGTGTTCATGTGTGCCTGCAGGCTGCAGCTCATGAGAGACATTAATGAATATAACAAGATCAATTGAGAAAAAAATGTCACTTAAACTTTTCATGGTCGTTCGTCACCACCAATGTCACTGTTGTACTAAAATTTGTGAAGCAATTTCTTGGTAGAAAATCATTTAAATACAATTCTAAATAATGGACCCATGTCACGATTTTGTTAACAGTGATGGGATTGATTTTTGTTTAAGTTTAGGAAATTCCCAAGTCCTTTTTTTTTCTTGGAACCTTCCCTTTTCATCGTACATGGGAGAAAACAACTACGTAGCAGAAATCATTTGGCATTCAAGTATTATTATATAAATTCCCTCGTCATTCCTAGCAGTTTAATTAACAGAATAATGGGGGAGCCTTGAGGGCTGGAGCAAAATAATATTGCTGATGATCTTGAGGGCTGGAGCTGGTGGTAGCTACTTAACTATTTTATCGTGAAATGGTTTAAAATAATGGAAGATCTGGAGAGAAAGAGGAGAGAGGAGGAAAAAAAGGAAAATTGTGCAACTAAATCCCTTGATTGAAGGCACAAATAATGGATTTGTGAGCCTTTTAAGGTGAATTGTATATATTCTGTAAACAAAACTTGTTTATGCTGGGTAATTTATTAAACATGAACATTAAGGGTAATAAAGTTTCAAATAATGTATAAGAATGAAAAAATCCCTAGTGTAAATGTGCGTCCTTCGGCATTATCGTCATCCCTTAGCATGAAAGCCCTATGTGAATCCCTCAATTGTACGCGAACCAAATACCAGATTTTCAGCTTAGATTATTAAGTTCCATCTTGGGTTAATCTCTAAACCATCCCTACAAGTCATACATAGTATAAACTAAATATAAACATGCCCCTAATGCAAATTGGAATACAAATAAATAAGGGGTTGAATTGTGACAAAAGTTTTTTGCTTTATTCAAAATATGAACAATATCATTTTCTAATTGTTAAAGATTGATGAAAGTAACTGAAACTTATTTTCAACAAGCATATCTTGACAAAGATCACTAGTCCAACATGAAATACATTTTCAATTCAAGTTATCTTTCAAAATCATGAAATTTAATATTATTTGACCAAAAAGTATGAGACATTTGTTAAACTATTAAATAAGAAGATAGAGGGTAAATACTAGTTAAGGATAATTAATTCTAGATCTGAGATGGATAACATGAATACAAAAATATAGTTTAGTGTAAATGTTGGCAGTAGTTATGGTCGAATGTAATAGAATAACAAAGACCTTGCATTAAATAACATTAAATGACGATAAAATGTAAATAAAGGAGAAGATTCACCCAATCTTGAGTGAGACGGATCCTCTTTCATTTGATAAGGATGAACGATAGACTAATACAAGAATCTTAGGACCCTTTTCAGATCTGATTGGGAGTGTGGGATAACAGATCCTCTAATCTCCTTAGAGAGATGTATTTTTATTTAGATCTAAAGATAGAGAGTCCCCTTCTTGTTAACTCTGGTGATGATAATGGTGTTAATAGAAATGGAAGTGAAGAAGATTCTAAGGAAGAAGAAGAAAAGGTGAAGTTTCGATACACTCAAGCTCCTCTTCAAAACTTGGGTCTCAGACAAATCAGAGTATTGGGCCTCAGTGTATTGGGCCAACCTCTCACTTAATACAAATTGGGTTGTCTAGCCAATTTGCACAGATACACCAGCAAACATCCTATTCTGGATCCTTCTATTCCCACATGAGTTTGTTAGATATATACCTTAGATAGTTATTTTGTTATTTTTCAGCCCATGCTAGTTAGGCAATTGTATAGGGTTCATTGGTTATTTTTTTATTCTTTCAGCTAATAATCCGTATAAATACGTGAACACTCAATGAAAGAAAGCAAGCAAAATTCCATTCATCGCTCTTCTTATTTTACATTCTTCTACATGATATCAGATCATCTCTAATCTGCTCCTCTCAAATTTCTGATTCTTCAAACTTTAATGGCTGCTACTGGATCAGGAACCTCCACTGTAATGGACCCTAGTAGTCCATACTACCTTCACGCCCCTGACTCTCCAGGAATGACCCTGGTTGCTTCTCCATTCGATGGACAGGGTTATGGAGGGTGGAGGAGGTCCATTCTCATAGCTCTCTCGGCAAAGAACAAACTCGGATTTATTGATGGAAGTTGTCCATCTCCAGCTTCAAATGCACCAGATTTCAAGCTATGGAGTCGCTGCAATGATATGGTGACATCCTGACTTCTCAATTCTCTGTCCAAAGATATTGCTGGGAGTGTGATTTAATCTAAATTTGTAAGGGATTTGTGGACTGATCTTGAGGATAGATTTGGAGAATCAAACGGTGCAAAGCTTTACCACCTGCAAAAGGAACTTAGTGACTTAGTTCAAGGATCAAATGATATGGCAGGATACGTCACCAAACTAAAGAGGACATGTGATGAACTTGATACTCTATACACTAAGGTAACATGCACATGCACATGCACTTGTGTAGGAAAACTAAAGATGGTTAAGTCTCTTCAAGATGAGAGGCTGGTGCAATTCCTCATGGGTTTAAACGACATAGACAGTCCTGTTAGAATCAACATTCTGATGATGTCTCCCTTACCCAATGTCAATCATGCATATGCTCTATTAATTCAACATGAGAAACAAAGAGAAATCTACAACAATCCTAACTTCCCTGGTGATTCCTCTTCATTCTTAGCCTTACATCAGCAGAATTCAACACAAAAATATCAACAGAATGACTTCAAAGGGAAAAGGAACAACCTAGTGTGTTCTCACTGTAAGAAGCAAGGGCACTCAGTCGACAAATGCTATAGAATCATAGGTTTTCCTTAATATTTCAAATTCACGAAAACAAGATGCAAGGTGGAATAAGGAGCAATGCAGTTTTAGCCACTGTCCCAACAAGTATTCAGCTACCTTTTACAAGTCAAGGAGGTGGAGGATCCCTTACACAGGATCAGTTTTCTCAACTGATCCAGCTTCTTCAAAATGTCCAGATCAGTGATGCTGGAGTTTCTCCTACAGACCCTACAGATGTGGAAGCTAATTTGGTTCAATGTGCTGGTAACATTTTCCATAATCCCGTGGCATATTTGACTTATGCCAATTCTGACTCTTGGATCATAGATTCAGGGGCCTTGGAACATATGTCCTTTGATCCTCAGTTTTTCACCTCTCTTACCCCTTTACCTACACCTTTGTTTATTAATTTGCCTAATTCATTTAGGGTTAAGGTACCACATAGAGGATCAATGACTCTTTACCCTAACCTCATCTTGTATAATTTCCTCCTTGTCCCTTCTTTCAGAATCAATCTCATATCAGTGCAAATTTTCTGCAAACAATTGATATGCAATCTATGTTCTCTCCTACTTGTTGTCTTATGCAGGGCCTTTCAGTGAAGATACCTCTGGTTCTTGGTGAAGCAAGGAATGGGATTTATCTACTCAATTCTTCCTCTAGTCAGCTTCAGAAATACTTCAACCCTACATTAGTCTCTAAGTCTAAAGTTTTGAATTCTAGTTGTATCTCAACTTGTAGTTCTGTTTCTATTCCTAAAGAAAGTAATTCAGATGTAAAAATGTGGAACATTCGATTAGATCACATTCCATTCTCTGCAATGAAAAAATTCAGTTTTATTTCCTCTATTCCTGACTCAAATTGCATTTGTGAAATCTGCCTTTTAGCAAGACAATCCAGATTACCTTTCCCCCTTAGTTCTATCAAGACTACCAGTGTGTTTGAATTGATTCATATTGACACTTGGGGACCCTATAAATCACCATCTTATGATGGATACAAATATTTCCTTACCATAGTTGATGACTATAGCAGGTCAACTTGGACCTATTTGGAGAGTGCTAAGAGTAATGCTTTCACAATGTTAAAGTATTTCTTGGCCATGGTTGAAAGACAATTTCATTCTAAGGTTAAGGTCATCATATCAGACAATGCATTAGAGCTAGGAGGGGGTTCTACCATTTCTGATTTCTTTTATTCTCAAGGAATCATTCACCAAACTTCTTGCATTGCTACTCCTCAACAAAATGGGATTGTTGAGAGAAAACATAGACATCTTTTGGAAACTTCCAGGGCTTTACTCTATCAATCTCATCCTCTGTCCTACATGGAAAAATACCATATGAAATCATTTTTGGCAAGCCACATAGTTATGACTTTCTTAGGTGTTTTGGATGCCTTTACTATGCCTCTACTTTGCCACACAATAGGTCCAAATTTGCACCTAGAGTTGTACCTTGTGCTTTTCTAGGATATCCAACAGGAAAGAAAGGATATAAGCTTTTGAACCTAGAAACCAAAAATGTGTTTGTTTTCAGAGATGTACTTTTCCGTGAAACAGAATTTCCATTCTCTTCTTCCTTTTCCTCAGATTCCTTATCCACTAAAACCCCTTCTGTTCCTACTACACCAGAGTCTCTCATGACCAATCATCCTGATCCTCTTTCTCCTAATTCCTCATCTTGTCCTGATTCTACACCTATTGTCCAACCACCTACACCACAATCTCCTATCATTGCACCTCATTCCCCTATTCTTACACCTCAGTCCTACTCCTGCTCCCAGAAGATCTCAGAGGGAACACAGCAGGTCTGCATACTTAGATGACTTTGTTTGTGATTCTATCTATCTTACTAACCTGATTGCTGCTTGTTTTACTCATCCCCTTAATCCCCCAGTGTTACCCTTTCAACACTTTTAGTTTCTAACCAACAACTACTCAAGTCTATTACTACTATCACATAACCACTAAGCTATTCACAAGCTGCTATGCATCCTGGATGGAAACAAGCCATGAATGCTGAACTTAAAGCCTTGGATCGGAACCATACTTGGGACTTGGTTGAATTGCCATCTGGAAAGAAGGCTTTGCCTTGTAAGTGGGTTTACAAGGTGAAGCACAACTCAGATGGAACTCATGAAAGACTAAAGGCACGATTGGTTATTCGAGGGGATATTCAACGAGAAGGCGTTGACTTCAATATGACATATTCACCAGTGGTCTAGATGACCACAATTAGGTGCATTCTAGCCGTGACAGTGAAGAAGGGGTGGTCTATTTATCAGTTAGACGTGAATAATTATTTTCTACATGGGGAGCTACAAGAAGAAGTCTACATGAAGCCTCCTAATGGGTTGCACCTCACAGATCTTAACCTTGTTTGCAAGCTCAAAAAGTCACTATATGGTTTGCGACAAGCCTCACGATAGTAGTACGCTCGATTAGGGGCTGCTTTAAGTTTTAAAGGTTATACTTCATCACTCAACGACTATTCATTATTCTTTAAAAGAACAGGGGATTCAATTTCTATCGTGGATATCTATGTTGACGATATTTTAATCACTGGAGATAGCCCATCAAAGATTGCACAATTAAAGGATTTTTTGAATGATGAATTCAAAGTCAAAGACTTGGGGCATTTACATTATTTTTTTGGGCTTGGAAATCCTTCAAGAACCACATGGGGTTATCATCAGTCAACGCAAATTCACTCTTGATTTGCTCTCTGAGTTCAATTGTGATCATCTCCCCTCTGTTTCTTCTCCCCTGGACCCTTCGTGCAAGATGTCCATTGATGCTGGTGATTTACTGACTGATCCCACTTGTTATCGTCGCTTGATTGGCAAGCTCAATTACTTGACACATACCCGTCCAGACCTCTCATTTGCGGTTCAACACCTATCTCAGTTCATGCAAACTTCCCGTGTTCCCCATTTTTCAGCTGCTCTTCGAGTTATTCGTTATCTACGAGCTGCTCCTGGTCAAGGGCTATTTATGAGCAAAGATCCTTCAATTTCTATTCTCGCCTTTTGTGATGCTGATTGGGCCTCCTGTGTTGATTCCAGAAGGTCAATCAGTGGATACTTCATAAGTCTTGGTGGTTCACCCATTTCATGGAAATCAATCTCTATCTCTTTATCCTCAGCGGAAGCAGAGTATCGCTCTATGCATCATCTCGTCGCTGAACTAACCTGGTTGAACCGTCTGCTTCAAGATCTATCGGTACCTCCAACCCTTCCAATTCCCATCCATTCAGATAGTCAGGCAGCATTACATATAGCTCGCAATCCCGTCTTCCACGAACGGACCAAACACGTGGAACTCGATTGCCACTTCGTCCGCCAACAGTTTCTCTCTGGTCTAATATCTCTGAATTTTATTCCATCTTCTTCCCAATTTGCCGATATCTTTACCTAACATTTGTCTGGGCCTTCTCATCTTTCTATTCTTGGCAAGTTGGGGGTTTCTTCTCTCCCCTCCAACTTGAGGGGGGTGTTAACTTTGGTGATGATAATGGTGTTAATAGAAATGGAAGTGAAGAAGATTCTAAGGAAGAAGAAGGAAAGGGTAAAGTTTTGATACACTCAAGGCCCTCTTCAAAACTTGGGTCTCAGACAAATAAGAGTATTGGGCATCGGTGTATTGGGTCAACCTCTCACTTAATACAAATTGGGTCGTCTGCCCAATTTGCACAGATACACCAGCAAACATTGGATCCTACTCTAGATCCTTCTATTCCCACATGAGTTTGTTATATAGATACCTTATGTAGTTTTTTTTTTTTCCAGCCAATGCTAGTTAAACAATTGTATAGGTTCATTGGTTATTATTTTATTCTTTCAGCTAATAATCTATATAAATACGTAAACACTCAATGAAAGAAAGCAAGCAAAATTTTATTCATCACTCTTCTTATTTTACATTCTTCTACACTTTTCAGAGAAGTCCACCCTCCCCTTTATAAGGGATATCCCCAGAAAAGTATAATTAGAGGGAATATTCAGTAGAATATTTCCTTTGAAGATTCCAAAGCAAAACTAGCTGTCACATCTATATGTACTGCTCGACCTCGACCTTATTGATCTGCTCGACCTCGACCTTATTGATCTGCTCGACTTCAGCCTTATTGATTTGCTCGACCTCGGCCTTATTGATCTGCTCAACATCGGCCTTATTGATCTGCTCGACCTCGGCCAGACAGCTCAATTCAATTTGCAGGTTACTCATGACAATTGTCTCTGCATGCCGAATTTTTCTGATTAGATTTTGACCCATACAAATATAATTTCACTTCCAAAATTTTGGTCCAGTGATAAAAGTGTGGCAAGTGATGTATAAATAAGCACACGTCATTTGATCTAATTCTGTCATAAATAAATTAAAAAATGACAATATGGTCCCATAAGAATATTCTAAGCAGTTTTGCTCCTTCATGTTTGCCAAAAATTAACATATTTGGTCTTGTTCAGACTTTTAACAAATACCATCGATTAGATATAGTTTTTGTAATTATGTTATTCTTTCCGTCTATTTTTAGTGTTTGATGTAGTTTTTGGTGCTACAATTTTAGTGATTTGATAAGACTTTCCTTATGTTACTAGTTATTTTTTCACAATTCAAGTCAAATTTAACCTGCAAAGTTTATTAGATATTTAGCGAAGACCAAAGGACAGCCCGATGCACAAGGAATCACTCGTTTATGCAGGGTACGGGGAAAGGTAGCACCTCAAGGGGTATGATACAGACAACCTACTCTAATTCATGCATTATTGGTTGCTTTTACGGCTCGAACCCGTAAACTATATGTCACGTGGAAACAGCTTTATTGTTGCGTCAAAAAATTTAACTTTTGGAAAACTTAATTGACTAAAATTGCTTAAAAGACATTTAAGGGACTATTAAACCTACCCCCAAACTTAAGGGACCATTTATATCATTTTCTCCAATTCAGCAATTCCAATTGGGGGTTCTCTATCATATCATTCATATATACGACTTTTCTTTCCTCAAGATGGGGTTTGTTAGGAGAACCTAATTGGAAAACCCCGATCGTGACCGATCTGCGAAAAAGGGTCCTCAAATTTCATCTGTAAGGCCAATTTATTATAGTTTTTTAATTATACTGATAGTTTCAGATCTGAATTAGATTTTATTCTGTTTACAATTTTTGAATTTTGTTTGGATAAATATGGATGGAAACAAAGATGAAGCTAAAAAATGCTTGAAAATAGCAGTAGACTCGATCAAATCTGGGAATCGAGAACGTGCCTTGAAATTCTTGAATAAAGCACGTCGTTTAGACCCTTCACTTGAAGTTGATGATCTTTTATCCCAAACTGATGCATCCCAATCTGAAAACCCTAGTTCTAATATACCCACACATGATTTTTCATCTGAAAATGGGCCCCGCCGTAGGGTTTCGAGTAGTGGCGGGTCATCAGTGGCATATAGTGAGGAGCAAGTGATAATTGTGAAAGAAATTAAGAGGAAGAAGGATTACTATGAGATTCTTGGGTTGGAGAAAAGTAGTTGTAGTGTTGAGGATGTACGTAAGGCGTATAGGAAGTTGTCGTTGAAAGTCCATCCTGATAAGAATAAAGCACCTGGAGCTGAGGATGCATTTAAGATGGTGTCTAAGGCGTTTCAATGCTTGAGCGACGAGGAGAGTCGAAGAAGGTATGATCTTGTTGGCTCTGAGGAGGAGGCTGTTTACGAAAGACGTCCTCATAGGCATGCCGGTGGTGCTAGAATGAATACATTTAACGGGTTCTATGATGACGGTAATGTTGACGCGGAAGAGATTTTCAGGAATTTCTTCTTTGGCGGAATGCGTCCTGCAACGACTACTACCCATTTTAGCTTTGGCCCTAGAGTGGATGTGAGATATCAAGGACCGACTGGGTGGGTGAGGACTTTGATTCAATTGTTGCCTGTGATATTGATTTTGTTGTTGAACTTTTTGCCTTCTTCGGACCCGGTTTACTCCTTTTCGAAGTCTCATCCCTATGATCATAGGTTGACTACACAAAGAGGTGTGAATTACTATGTGAAGACTGGGAAATTTGAGCAGGAGTATCCTATTAATAGTCCAAAGCATGCGGCACTTGAAGAAAAGGTTGAGAATGATTATTACTCGATCCTTTCTCACAATTGCAGGCTTGAAATGCAGCAATTTCATTGGGGTTATCGAAGAGAAACTCCAAATTGTGACTCTCTGAAGCAGTTCCAAACAGCGGCTTGATTGATTGGTACAAGGTCCAGTTTTCTCCTTGTAATACCTTAAATTTTAGGTTTTCTAGTTGTAACAACTTATATTCATTTTGTTCTCTGCACTGAATTTTTGAACTTGCACATCTTGTTTATGTGACAATGTTTTTGTTGCTACTTTTAGAACAAGTATGCTCACATTTTGTTTTGATTCCATTGACGGTGATGTAAAGTCGAGAATAACTAATGTTTTAGTGGAATATATCTTCTTGTTGTTGGTTGTTTATGAAAAAAAAGGCATAATATTTTAGTACAGAAGTAGGCATAACATTATCCACTTGATATTTTTGTTCATGATTCAGCTTCTTACACTGGATAATATTCAACCAGATATTTTCCAGGTCAATCTTCAGAGTTGCGCCAATTATTTTTTGTCACATTATAGTAACTGCACTATGTGTGAATTTGCTCAAAAATATAAATGATCGGAAGGTCAAGTTTTTGGCATTCCAGTTATATGACATGTCAATCAGTCTAATTATCCAATTCAGCATGGAACAGCAGCGCAGCTGGCTGTATATTAATTCCAGTCTCGTAACATGGTCTATGTTGCTCGGACTCTGCAAAAATGGTGCCGGGTGCGCGTCGGATCCTCCAAAAGTAGTGCATTTTTGGAGGATCCGACACGGGTGTGGCAACATTTAGAGAGTCCGCGCAACATAGAACTTGGTTTCCTGTATTAAGTTATGAGATTTTTACCTTCAAAAGAGAGAGTACTTTAAATAAGGATTTAAGGGATGCATCAAACTTTAGTATCAAAGAGAAGTAAACATACTGCCCTTCTTCAGTAGTGATGGATTCAGAAACTAAACTCTGGGTTTTGAGTCCTGAAATGTACATTAATTCTATCTATACTTATTTTTGCGCACCATATATATAAATATGATTGGACCAGAAGCATTGGGATTTATGGATCCAACGAACCCATTGTTGGATCGTTCTTGAATGATGTCTCTGACTACAGTTTCTCCATGTCCTGCAGGTTCATCGCTTTCAGAGTTTTGTTGATATGCTTGACAATTTTAAGGCAAGAAACTCTAACCTTCTTAGCAATTGTAATGGTAATTGAATATAGTGAGTACCAAATGTGAGCTGTTCGATTCTGGAGTTGGAAGCCTCAATGCACCAAATAGATTACAGCAATCCACAAAAATAACGCGGGAGCCGGGACTGTTTCAATGATTCTAAATCATAGTTTCTTGTTTTTACTGAATTAAATTGAAATCCCTTTGTCGGAAATTTATAGTATGTAGCTAGTTAAATTTTATCTTTTATGTATAAATACTATTATGTTGAGTTGCCTTGGCTTTTTCGTGTGGTTACTTGTTTATATTTTGACTCTCCTTATTGAAAATCCTGGTTCTGCTACTGTATTGATCAATCGTTCTTCTTGCTTATATTTTTTAGTGCACTTGTACCGCCTTATATGGTTTAAGAAATGCGCGGCCCCTGATTAAGGTTTAAATCATACATGAGATTAAAGCCTCTCACATAACAATTTCTGCACAATCAAGTGCACAACTTACCATGATACCCGTATTTTATTATGGTGGATAGTTTTAGTGGGCGTTCGGACATAAGAATTGTAAAATTCCAGAAAAAGTGAATTTTTTTGAAGTGAAAATTGTATTTGAGAATTATAGTTGTGTTTGAACATGAATATAATTTTGGGTTGTTTTTGAATTTTTGTGAGTGATGTGAGTGAAAATTTTGAAAAATAACTTTTGGAGTTTTTCAAATTTCCGAAAAATTCCATAATTCATCTTAAGTGAAAATTGGAACTTCTACGGCCAAACACTGATTCGAAAAAAAGTGAATTATTTTCTCTTAATATGCAAAAAGTGATAAGTAAAAATAAAAATTTATTTTTAGAATACTTGATAATTAAAAGTGAACGGAGGGAGTATCTATTTAGTATATTTTTTGCGCAGACAAAATCCAAGCTAAAACTACTATATATATATATGTAAAAAAAATTATTTAACCAAGTATAGTTATTTACAAGCACACCTGCTTATTAGACTCTAGAGACGGAATCATACAAAACTAACTATGAAAGCTCTCGCTATACTAGCTACTACCAGTTTCAAGCTCTATAACTGCTCACCTTCTAGGAAGGGTATTAGTTATAGAGACAAGGATTTACTGGCAGCTCCTAGTCTGGATAACCTCTTAATCTATCTTATCCATTCTGCCATTGGGATATCTTTGTCCTACAATATGCAATCGTAGAACTATTTCTTTCAGTCTCTCTGTAGTTGTTCTCATCAATTGTTGAAATTTTCTATTGTTGTTTTCTATCCAAACATGGTAGACTGTGGCTGCAAATATAAAACTACTATTTGAATGAGCTGAAGTTTCTTTGTAGCTGCTTGTTAATATAATCACTTTTCTACAATTAAAAACATCATAATGCATCAATTTTCTAAAGTACTAGAAGTTTGAATTTTGAATTTTTGAATTATGTTAAGTTACCAGTTATTACTATGTCAGACAAATTAATGAAGCTGGATTTTGTGGTGAAGTTGAGAATTATGCTTCTCTCTCCTCCAAAAGTAGGGTAACTACTAACAAGCATTTAATATTGCTGTTTATTCTTATTTCCTATATATCACTAATTAATCTTAGTTACCTTTGTGATTCTCCTGCTCACAATTAAACTTTAAGCTTTAAAGATTTTTTAATACAAAAATCAAGATAATACTTAAACAAACACGTTAAAGTGAAACACAAAATTTTAAAGAACCTGTTACCAAACAAACTCTTTAACTGAAATTTATTATCACCACCAAAGTATGTGGTGCAGGGGATGTGACTACTTCTTTCTTAACCACAGGTCTCGAGTTCGAGCCCTGGGTATGAAAAAATCCTTGGTAGGAAGTGTTTTTCCTCGAATGGGGCTCTACGCGGCGCGAATCCGGATATAGTCGGGCTCTAATACGGGTACTGGACACCGGGTGAGGAAAAAAAAAGAAATTTATTATCACAAGAACATTCACTTTTGACATGATCCTATACAATATTAGCCATTTCTCTAATTATCTTACCAGAAATTACCTACTTTTTTAAGGCAATAGAAAAGGCTAAAACAACAATGATGTTATCGAAGAAAAAACAGCGATTTTCATGACATCAAGTCACCAATTGTGATTCCTAAGCTATTTCTAGAAAGTATATACAGTTTATTTGCACATGATAGTTAATTGGTATAGAAAAACGAAACAAAGTGAGAGGCGGGGCAGGAAAAAGAGTTTGCGTCGATCAGACTTTCTTTTCTTTTTAATAAAGCAGATGCGACTTTTTTTTTATAAATGAGTTACGATTTTATTGCCATTTTTGAAGAAGTTACAATTGAAGGAGGAGGGTATATCCATGCCTTCTTTACAAGAGTAGATAGAGTCAAGCAGCTAGTAGTAAAACAACTAATACTTCCTCTAAAACAAAACAACAAAATGTGGCAACAAAGCTGGTACATCAAGGCGGCTCATATATAAACTTGCTTGGTTTTCTCTTCTTGACTCGAAAAGTAGGAAGATTCCATCTGTCGATGAAAAGTATACCTTTAACCTGACGAGGCTAGGTATCAAAATTAGTGTTAATATAAACAACACCAGTCTTGTGGCTCAATGAAGCCATTCTATTTGCCACTTTGTTTGCTTCCCTGAAGCAATGTCCGGTGATTACCCAATTATTATGCACGAAGGTTTTTAGTTGTCTCACATTGTTTGCAATCCTCCATGGAGAAGGTCAGGTACCAATGACGCAATTTTTTAGGAGTGGTGAATCAGTTTCACCAATGACCAGATAGTGGCCATTTTGAATACACCAATTGATGCCAAATAATAGTGCACACGCTTCTGCCCAGTTGCTTGTGCGCTGCCCGTAAGGATTAGAGAATGCCATCATGAAATTACCCATGCAATCTCTAATTACACCTCTAGCACCATATTCTTCATCCACACAAGATCCATCACTATTGAGTTTAACAAAAAGGATGGGAGGTCCAATCCATTTGACAGCAATGATAGAGACCTCATTGAGAGAGATGTTACTCAGATTGCAAATGTTCGACCAATCATCCCCAATTTTGACATTCTCAAAATTACTCTTAAGATTGTTGACAATGTTGAAGGAAATCAGAGAAATGGATCTAGCTGTGGAGGGTCTTTCCACACCGTATTAGGCATTGCATCTTAATCTCCATAGCTCCCATAAAATGAAAGGAGGAAGAATTTTAAGAACATAGAAAATGACAGAGTTCCTAGTTCTCAGATTCCAGCAGTTGATAATAAGGGTCCTTATATTTACATTCCTGAAATTAACTCTAAGAGACCCAGCAAAGTACTTCCAAATTATTTGAGCATAGTTGCCTTCGCAAAAAAGATGCTCAACAGTCTCAACATTATTGGTTGTTTCCGCGTTTAAACAATATGAGCAAATAGCAGGAACATTGATACCAAACATACTGATCTTGTCATCAGTAGGCAGTCTGTTATGGACTACCCTCCAGGTTAAAAAAGACATTTTGAAAGGGATGTCATTATGCCAAATCTTCGAATCATATTGGTTAGTACTCCTCTTTTTCCTCAGAAGGTTCCATGCAGTGGTTATGGAAAAATTGCCAGTGTTTAAGCATATCCAATAGGGGATATCCTCATTCTCTGGGATAAGCATAATTTGAAGATGGATAATCTGCCTTTTTATAAGTTCAGGGAGTACCTGAAGGCAGGACCAGTCCCCTTGACCATCAATGAGAACTTCATTAAGCATTAAATTTTGATGGATCAGACCTTCATCAACTTTTTTGTATACCAATGTTGGACCAATTATCAAACCAGAAACTGATGTTTCCCTTGCCAACATACCATAAAATGTTAGAGCCCACTCTCTCCTTAATGTCACACATAGCTTTCCAGCTGTATAAGTTTCATTTTGCCCAATTCACCGTGAGGGGGTGAATGTTATCAACATATTTAATCTTCATGAAGTTGGACCATATGGTATTACTAGTTCTAAACTTCCACCATTGTTTAGAATGAAATGCCAAGGAGATGTTTTCAAGTCTCCTGAAGTTAGCGCCTCCTTCCTCAAAAGGAAATCAAAGATTATACCAAGACACCCAATGATGTTTTCCCCCTCATTAGTCCCAGACCAGAAGAATCTGGTGATGTATTTCTCAATCGTGTCAATAGTGCCTTTAGGGGGGTGTACTGCATCTAAAGTATGGATATTGAGGGCCAACAACACATGTCTTATGAGAGTGGTTCTACCTCCAAAAGATAGAAATTTTAGATGCCATCCTCTGATTCTGTTGATCACCTTGGTCACCATGTCAGAGTAGAAGGATAATTTCTTCCTTCCAGAATGTAGGGGGCACCCCAAGTATTTCATAGGGAAGTGATCATACCTCATTTCAAGGATTCTTCTGACCCTATTGATGGTGCTTTGTGATGTGCCAGGAGACATAGTGAAGCAGCTTTTGTTCTTGTGATCAATTGCCATGAAACCTTTTCATACTGGGATAGAGTCTTTAGAGTCAGCTGGAGTGAAAATTTCATGCTGCTACATAATATGATAGTGTCATCTGCAAAAGACAGGTGATTGATTTTAGGTCCTTGATCATTCATAAAAAGCCTTTGTATCTACGATTGGTGTAAAGATTATTAAGCACATGGGAAAGTGATTTTGCACAAAGTATAAATAGAGAAGGGGATAGAGGGTCTCCCTGTCTGAGGCCTCTTCCTGATTTTAAGAAGCCATGTCTGCCTCCATTCACAATGATGGAATACCAACTGTTAGAAATGAATATGTGGATTAGATCAATCCATACTTCTGCAAATCCAGTTTCCTCAGCATGAAACATAGGAAAAGCCAAGAAACTCTGTCGTAGGCTTTAGCCATATCCAGTTTGATCACCATATTAGCTCATGATCACGCCCAACTATACCTTATAAAAAGGACTAAGCGATCGTTGTCAATATATTCCGGGTATTAAGCCCAGGGTCGAATCCCGCAGGGAATTAACCTACCAACTACAGTTATCAGACTCACTCAATTCCACGTAATCAACTTCCAAGATATTTTGAATAACAATTGGTTGTTTTTCTACTAACTATTACTAATGAAACTATTTTAAATAAGAGCTAACTACGAAGGGGTTGTAAACAATAATTAGAAGGATCTAAGGTTATGATTTCCCCTATTGATGGAATCCCTTCCTGCTTTGTTTCATATAAATTTTCCTAATCGTCTCTATCCATCATGAGCATTCTTATTACCGTAAATCTCTCCCGAGTAATTACGAAAATTTACTAGACATACTCTCCCGAGTTACGCTAGCTGGCTTTAATTACAGCTCACTTAGATCGCACCCAAGGTTTCGTTATCCCTAATCTCATCTTTAAACCCTTGGTTATTGATTTCTCACATACGTCGGGAGTGATGTTGTTCAACAATTACCTAAATATGCACTCTCTCCCGAGTAATACATGCTAAATAGGCACAGCTAATTGAAGATCCTTTTAATTAACTACAACTAGAACGTAGTTGAACAAATAGAGATTAAACCTGGGCAAATCTATATTAACATAGCAAGAATTTCATCCTTCAATAGGCTCCATCAAAACCTTAGACTAAATGTTTAGCTACTCATGATAGAACAAAATAAATCCATAAAATAATTCATGATTTACAAAATAATGATAAAGGAAGAAGAATTAAAAACTCTAATTGTCTCTTGATCTTCTCACACTTGTTCTTGCCTCCAAATTGAGTCTAAAAACAAGCTTAACCTTGACTTGGGCGAGTTTGTTGGGTTTATATAGGGTTAGAATAAGTTTCCCACGTTTTACACTTAAGTCCCTGGACTTTCTTGGCATTACCCAGCTCGACCGCATCCGCGAGCCAACCGCGGAGCGACCCCAGTGGTTTATAACCATTATGTTTCTCGCTGCTTTCCGCCACGGCCCGACCGCGATCGCGTCTACATTGTATGATATAGGCTACTATCAACACCCCACACTTAAACCTTTGCTAGTCCTCTAGCAACAAAACCACACTATATAGGCCTAATCATCACGGGGTCACTTCCCTACTCCTTATACCACGAATAATTCCCACTGGTAGACTACCTCAGCGTAACATCCACACCTCAAAAGTGGACTCTTTCTCTAGCCACGCAATGTCCCTAACCGACTTTACTATTCTCAGTCAGAGGTCCAGATTCACCTTCCTTTCACAAGTCAAGTGCCTACTCACCAAAGAGACATAGTTATTATAATTCACCCACTGAGGACTTCAAATAAGTAAGATCTCACTCATCCTCAGAAAGAAAGTCTCATTCCACATAAAACGCTCCATAGGCTTGCCCTTAGTGTAATACTCGACTAATCGAGCTCCTTTGGTCTAGAATCAAGTAGGACTTTATTTTGTTGTAATGTAGGCTGCGGGACAGGTACGATATATATGGATATAAGAGTGGTTACACCTCCAAAATCACTTTAATACATTTTTTTCACATTTTAGCCCATACTTTTGTCAAACCTTTATTCCACCTTTTCATCATTGTGTTAAAACCCTTACTTCTTTAAGCACACTTTTTCAAAAACCACCACCATTAGACCGGAGGGAGTAACTTTTAGTGTGTGTATATATATATTTTTATTTTTATTTTTATTTTGTTTTGTTTTTTCCCAGTTTTGGTGGCTTCTAGTATTCATTATCACACCGTGCACCTTTATCTATATTCTCTTAGTTCCACTTAAAAGCCCAACCAACCAACCCACACTTTAACTTTTCCATGTTCATCACAATTCAAGTGCTTCTAAGAGATGATAGGGTTCGAAAAGATAGTCAATTCAAAAATTGGGTAAGACTTGTAATGTGGTTGCCAAAGAAAATAAGATTATAGGCTCAAAGGGGTTAACTATGGTATATACAATCAGGTGGGTATAAACATATATAGATGGTTTCAACAAAGAAATGCCTATATCACTTTCTAGACCAATTAAGGCTACCATTTCGCTTTGTACACACACATGGCAAGTTCTAGGCATTGAATGTTAGCACAGAATACACAAAAGTCTCACCCACACATGGCACATGATTCAGTCAGTTCGGATCATCAGAAATGCTGCTCAAGGTATTTAAACCAAATCAAGAACACACAATTTAAGGCTTTCTTGCTAAAGTCGACTAATGAGCCTAAGTGTCACTCTAAGGCAGTCTATATTCAAGGTACTACGGAGTTAAGGGATCGTATTTCTATTCTTCCCTCGCCCAAAACTTCCTAAACTAAAAATAAAAATCTAACTACACCCGGTTCAAATGGAAACCCTTGGAAAAGAACCATCGTTTAAAGAAAAATCAAGGGGGAGTTGATACACTACCTAACAAAAGAAAATCTTTTTTTTTTCTGTTCGACTTAAGTCCCTCAAGAGACCCGTCGAGAGGTGTCCGTCTTCGGTCCAAGTCGAAGTTAATTAATAGCAAACAAAAATACCAAAAAAACTATACAAGTGTACAACACAACAACCATCCCCCACCCCACACTTAAAGATTTGGCATGTCCCCATGTCAAAGAAATTAAAGCAAAGTAAGGTAAGGGGGCTTCCCTGGAGCTCAGTCCTGATCGGAGACAGTTCCAAGATCGAGGTGACATGCTCGTCCTAGCGCACGAAGCTAGCCCATGATTTTCTTCTCTGACCTAGCACTTTGAGTGGCTAGAGTGTCAACTCTAGCACTCAGGTCATTATTGACCGAAGTGCGTAAGCCAGCCATATCCTGCTCCAAGGCTGACAACCGAGTACTCCGGCGGGCCTCTGATGGGCCCGCCTCATCAACAACTTACACTGGTGGGGAGGCGGCATGCATAGATCCCTAATCATCATTGGCATCATCATCATCATCATCTGCCACAGCCCTCTCTTTCCCCACTGTGATTTTTTCAGCCCTGAATGGGGCTTTTAATTGCAGCTTCCCATCAACTATGGGATTTTCAGGAACTCGTGAAGCCCGACACAGCCTGGTGGCCAGGGAGGGGAAGTATAACCCTTTGCTTATCTCCTTGGAGCGAATGAACATCTCATCCTGAATGATCTAGGCCACGTCTAAATCGTGGTGGTTTACCAAACACCAAATCGTCGTTGCTCTTGGCGCATTAACATCTGTGGTATTGCTGGATGGCATCAAACGACTATTGATGATCGTTAGCCAACACTTAGCTTCCCAAGTGAGAGAATGGGAGTTCAGGGTCATTCTCGGCTTTATCCATATGGGATCCCGTCCAGCCACACAGATTGTTTGAACAATTAGGTTCCATGTGACATGTGGCCTCTGATAATCTTGGTAATAGTCTGTCTCTCTAGTGAAGACCGACAACCTATACACCTCGCGGATGGCCTCCAAAGACGCATTCACCGGGGTGTTTCATACCGTGAAAACCCTATCAACATGGTTCGGGAAATTAGCATAGAATTCGCTGACCATCATTACATTGACCTCTTCTGGCTCATCAAAGAAGACGTCCAGCTGACGTCTCCGCAATTCTTCGTAGATATTTGGGCATTCAACTCGCAAGGCGGCCCTTTCAATGTGTACTTCAGGCACTAACTTCTTGGATGTCTTTGCATTAAATCTGTCTTGAGCCACTTTGGAGACAAACCGGGTGCTGTCAAACTGGCTCGCACTAGCCGGACCTCGAGCTCTAGACGAACCTCCTGGCCCACTGGCGGAGGAACCTATGGCCCGTCTTTTCCTTGATTGATGCATTGTACCTGACAAAACAAGGGCTACTATTAGCGGGGGTTTGAGTTGTGTGAACCCTTGGTAGTTACTCAGACTTCACCACCACTATGGCCACATTTAACAACTACAGCTCAATGGGGCAAGTTCACAAGTACCTAGTGTGCATGGAACTATGATTTCATACAATTAACCCATGGAAGTTCAAATCCTCCACAAATCAACCACAATCACTACAAAACTCCACCCCAGCACAATCAACTTCACACAACAACATCATGCTCTTTCTAACATAGTCTACACCATATCAATCTAAAAGGAAGAAAATTCTAACCTAAAACATGTTACAAATCTACCATGTAGGATGAGAAGGGGAGAAGGAATTTGGGGGAGGAAGAGAATAGTGGAGAGGGAGTTGTGTGTTGGGGGGGGGGGGATTGGAAGAAGTTGAGGACTGAAGAGGAAAAGAGGCGTGGAGAGGGGAGGTTATGGTAAGAAGGGAAAGGGAAGTGGGGGGCGGGTAGGGGTAGGTTTAGTTTTAACTGGTTTAGAAAAGAAAAAAAAAGGAGAAAATAAAACAAATTAAAAAGTTTACACTTACCTGGCGACGGGCAGAAGCACAGAGTTCCACCGCACCCGGTCCGTTTTCGGACCGCGGTCGCGGTGAAAAAGATAAGAGAGATAGTGGAGTCGTCCGTCACCGCGCCCGGTTCGCGTCTCGACCGCGGTCATGGAAATCAAAAATAGTTTGTGCGTGTTTCACCGCGGTCGTGCCGCGGTCCCGTCGCGGTTGCGATGCCTAAAAAATAGACTGGGTGCATTTTACCGCGGTCGTGGTGACGGTCTTCTGAAATTTCTTTGTTTTTATCAATCTTTTACCTTTCCGGAGTTGGTTCTTGGCCCCGACCTCTCCCAATATGCACCAATCTTGCCTTGTGCACTAATAAATGGGTTATTATCATACACATCAAATACACAACAATGCAAAAAGAAAAACAAAAGAGAACATGGGTTGCCTCCCACGAAGCGCTTGGTTTAATGTCGCGGCACGACGAATACAAAAATTCAATGGGGTGCCTCCCATGTAGCGCCTGACTTAACGTCACGGCACGACGCAGATGAGCGCATTTAAGGTTCTCTTGACCTCTGTGGCTCAGTCAAATGGATCACTGATACTTCCTTGACTTCATCCATGCCCACATATGGTTTCAACCTGTGCCCATTGACTCTAAACGCACGAGAGTCTTTCTCTAAGGAAATCTCTATAGAACCTGAAGGGAGCACTTCGACTACACGAAATGGTCCAGACCATCGTGACTTGAGTTTACTCAGAAATAACCTTAATCTTAAATTGTAAAGCAACACCATATCTCCGGGTTTGAAATTTCGCTCAATAATGTTCTTGTCGTGCAACCTCTTCATTCTCTCTTTGTATAGTCTGGTACTCTTAAAAGCAAAGTAGCGGAACTCATCCAGTTCATGCAATTCCGTAACTCTATTTGTCCCCGCAACATCCATGTCTAGATTTAGTTATTTTAGTGCCCACCAAGCTCTATGCTCTAGTTCCACTGGCAAGTGAAATGCCTTCCCAAACACCAACTTGTATGGTGACATGCCAATGAGTGTTTTGAAGGAAGTTCTATAGGCCCAAAGTGCGTCATCTAACTTTTTTTCCCAATCTGTTCTTGTGGCATTCACAGTTTTGGTCAACACACTCTTTATCTCTCTATTTGACACTTCGACCTTCCCACTGGTCTGAGGATGGTATGGAGTTTCCACCTTGTGGCGCATATCGTACTTCTCCAGCAATTTCTCAAAGGCTAGATTGCATAAATGAGTGCCTTCATCACTAATTATGGCTCTCGGGGTGCCGAAACGGGTGAATATATTCTTTTTCAAAAACCCAATCACCACCCTTGCATCACTGATGGGTAGTGCTGCAGCTTCCACCCATTTGGACACATAATCTACAGCAACAAGTATGTACTTATTGCCATAGGAACTGACGAAGGGACCCATGAAGTCTATTCCCCAAACATCGAACACTTTGTTTTTAACAAAGTCCTCTAGGCATTGTGCCTAGGATTTATTTTCATTGATATAATATAAAATACAACAATGGAGGGGGCATGGATCTGACCTCCAAGATTACAAAAGAGGAACATTTGGTACCCTAAACTGAGTTTCCAAGTAAACCCTGATAAGTATGATGGCTTAGACCTATAATGGGCATCCATTTGTCTACCCATAGTTGGTAGACAAGTGGAGTTACAAAATAATGTAGTAAACCTAGGTCATCTATACAAAAATGCACAATTGATCCTAATTCTACTAGAAAGTTGAGTTGGAAGATCATCTTCCATATACAACACATTCTACTATTGGGGGAAACGTAGAGCATCCCTATGGAGTATGACAAAATCAAATGGTAAAGGAGGGGATTGTCTTCAATCTTGCTTTGACATTGATGTGCAAGAAAGCAAGGTTGAAGACAACTATCAGGCCCAGAAGATTAGGCAGAGTAGCTGATGTTTTCTGTTGTTGCTGACAGAAAAGAGATAGCATTGTCCTGCTTCTGAAGAGCTTTAGGTCTGCAACCTGAGAGGATGTTATCTCAGAACTGCAATGGTTGTTGTAGTCTATAGACTGATGTTGTTGTGGCGAAATGAGCTTGGAAATGTGCTGAGGAACTAGGTCTGGTACCCTAGAGTGTTCTTGTTGGTGACTTGCTAGCATGTTGGCATGTTGTGAAGGAATCTATTGCTGGTTAGTGATTGAGGAGAGCTGAGATGGTTGTTGATGATCCTTTTGATGGCTGACCTGCTGATGGTTAGGCAGGGAGTGTACTCTGCTCTATGTGTGTGTACTGGCTTGTTGTTCTTCATAATGCAAAACCTGAGGTAGTTGAATCCACAGGAGTACTGTCTATTGAGGTTGAATTTTGTGCAGCAGATGGAGGCAGGGGAGTTGAAATTGGATGCCTGTGGGGGTTTAGCTGTATGTTGTAGGTGAGGGTAATGATACTCAGCAGCCTTAGTACAGAAAGTTTTATGCAAAAGCCTCTGAGTTACAGCTTTTGTATAAAAGTTACTCCACCAAATGACTGTGTATGCATAGATGGCTTGGAAAAGAAAGTCAAACTGTATCAACTTCAGTAGAATGAGCACCAGGGATGCTAATACGACACACTGAAGTTGAGACATCTGACTAATCTTGGAGAGGATACCTGCACAATTAAACAAACTTGTTAGTATAAAACTGCCATCCTTTTTCCAGGTTCTTGTATGTTGTGGTACTAAGGATTGTAGATGGGATGGGGCTGGATGGTGCTATATTTTGTCATGACCACCTACAACTATTTCCTTATGGAACAATTGATCATGTGGTGTAGTTGAGTGACCAAGAGTGATAGCAAAAAGGGTGTAAAGATATGTATCTTTCCTGTGTGGTGCAAACAGACTAGTTTTCATAGCATATATTTGTTCCCAAGTTCTTGTGTGTTATGAGGACAAAGTTTTGGGGTGAGTGATTATTTGGTAAGTGAAGTGTGAAAGGGTGGTTGAAGAAAGGAGTGCTCTATTTCCAGGTTCGTGTAGGGGTTGGGAATGAGCATAAAGACAATGGAATTAGGGGTATTGTTGGTTTCTGTTGAACAACCAAGAGCAGGTTCTTGTGTTGACTACTATGGTTGCTTCCTTGAGTAAGAGCTGGACAAGTGAGTGGGAATTAACAAGAAAAAATGACTGCCCACCCTTGTTGGTGTGGAAAATTGGGTTGATAGTTGGCAGTAGTTGGGGGAGCCAGTTCTGGTATAACTCCAGGAGGGTGAGCATCAATGGTGTTGATACAACACCCTGAAAATATACCAGCAATCTGTGCGTAATCATTGAGATATAACCTGCAAAATAGAAGCCAAGATTAGCAGAAAATGGGGCATTGTTGCCTAGTTTTTTGAGGTTGATGTTGTTGGAAGTTTCCTGGGTGCTAGTATACATGTTCTTATGTTTGGGGATGCCAACTACTTGGTTTGGACTGGTTGGGGATTGATGTCTGTTGTTATGTGGTTGTGTTGGAGTATGTTGCTGTGAAGTCTGGTAGTTAGAAGGTACGTACTGGGTGCTATTTTGATGGTGTTTGACTGGTGTAGTGAAGAGGTATTGTGGGGGTATTGTGGGAGCTTGGGGTAGATTTGTGTTGTTAAATAGGGGTCTGTTTCCATTGTTACATGGATTGAGATTGAGGGGAGAATATTCTTTCTTGTTATAACCTACATTAATTATTAGTTGTGACTTCAGTAGAATGAGCATTGGAGCTAGTACCACACCCTGATGGAACAGCAAGGAAAAAAGTAGGTCATAACAGAGAAAAACCTTCCAAAAAACAAACTAGATTAGTGTGAGCTTCCTACTGTCATTGGGCCATGTATACTGCTTGGTGTTCATGATGTTTTGGATTACTATTGTTTCTCTTATGTAAGGATCGGGATCAAACCTAGACATTGGGATTAGTTTGGCACATTTGTGGTGGGAAAAGGACTTTAATAGTCCTTTTGTGTCTGAAAGAAGGGGTGCCAATTTGGTCAAGGTGAATTTGTCCTATTATATGTGTGGGAAGTTGGTGTTGGTGATTGTAGTGCGTCAAGTTAGTAAGCTCATGACTGAGTTTAGAAAGAGAATCAGCGGGAAAATTGGCCTCTCTAAAGATATGTGAGTAGATGATCTTTTCACATTAGAGACCCAGGGATTTGATTTTCTGAATATTCATGGATAGTGTCCAAGGGGGGTTAGAGTTGTTGGTTAGCCATTGGATGAGGAGTTTGGAGTATGCTTCCAGGTGAATTTTGAAGAAACCATGATCAATGCACCACTTGATGCCAATGTATGTTGCCTCTGTTTCTGCCTGATTGTTAGTTCCTTCTCCCAAAGGACTTGCGATCGCATGGATGAATTGTCCCTGGTGATTTCTGATTATAACTCCAGCTCCTATATTGCCAAGATTGGTCACACTTCAACCTCCTGAATTGGATTTATGGGCATCTCATGGCGATGGGAA
Source organism: Nicotiana undulata (assembly GCA_005239495.1). Lineage (NCBI taxonomy): Eukaryota > Viridiplantae > Streptophyta > Magnoliopsida > Solanales > Solanaceae > Nicotiana > Nicotiana undulata. The sequence continues at coordinate 2,926 of ML272371.1, read as the reverse complement.
ATTAACCTGGTTCACTGGCATTCATCACAACCCTTGACCCATAGATGTGCATCCTTAAACACAGTAGGCCAGTAGAAACCTGCTTCTGTCACTTTCGCGGTCGTCCTGACTCCTCCAAAGTGTCCGCCATATGCCGATGCGTGACATGCCTGCAATACAGAAGATTGATCTATCTCGGGGACACACCTCCGAATCATATTGTCAAATACAAATCCGAAACAGATAAGGTTCATCCCAGTAATACATGTGGTAATCACGGTAAAACATTTTCGTTTGCAAAGAGGAAAGGTCATAGGGAACTATATTGCTTGCCAGGTAGTTTGCAATGTCTGCATACCATGGCACTTCCTCAAGGCTTGTGGCGAGTAGCTGCTCGTCTGGAAAGGTTTCCAGAATCTCCTCTACCTCAACTGATTTTGCAGCTCCTTCTGGTCGTAATAAGTGATCAGCGACTTGGTTTTCCGTGCCCTTACGGTCACGAATTTCCAAGTCGAACTCTTGCAGTAGAATCACCCAACGAATCAGGCGCGGTTTGAACTCTTTCTTTTCGATCAAGTACCTAAGAGCAGCATGATCATTATATACAATTACCTTTGATCCAATCATGTACGATCTGAACTTGTCAAACGCAAACACCACAGCCAGCATCTCTTTTTCAGTCACAGTGTAGTTCAGTTGGGCTCCACTCAGCGTTCCACTTGCGTAGTAAATTGGGTGCATTATCTTGTCTTTCCGCTGTCCTAGCACTGCTCCTACTGCGTAGTCACTTGAGTCACACATTAGCTCGAATGGTTGCTCCAAGTCGGGGGAAACAATGATGGGTGATGTGACTAGCCTCTTCTTTAGTTCCTCGAATGCTACCTTGCAATCATCAGAAAACACGAAAGGGTGATCTTTTTCTAACAACTTACATAGAGGGTTAGCAATTTTTTAGAAGTCTTTTATGAATCTCCGGTAGAAACCGGCATGCCCGAGGAATCTCCTGATTGCTTTGACTAATGTGGGAGGTGTAAGCTTTGCTATCACATCAACTTTCGCACGATCCACCTCAATGCCCTTGCTTGATACTAGGTGTCCCAAGACTATACCCTCTTGTACCATGAAATGGCACTTTTCCCAATTAAGTACTAGGTTAGTCTCAATGCACCTTTTCAATACTCCAGCCAGATTTTTAAGGCACTCATCGAATGAGTTTCCCACCACTGAGAAATCATCCATGAATATCTCAATTATGTCTTCTACGATATCTATGAATATGGCCATCATGCACCTTTGGAATGTGGCAGGTTCGTTGCATAGGCGAAAGGGCATCCTCCGAAAGGCAAAAATCCCATAAGGGCATGTGAATGAGGTCTTCTCTCTGTCCTCTGGTGCAATGGAGATCTGGTTGTACCCTGAGTACCCATTCAGAAAACAGAAGTGGGACCTCCCTGCCAGTCTATCAAGCATCTGATTAATGAAAGGAAGTGGGAAGTGTTCTTTCCGGGTGGCCAAGTTTAATTTCCTGTAATCCATACAAATTCTCCAGCATGTGACGGTTGGTTTAGAGATCAGTTCGTTGTTATCATTTTTCACCACCGTCATACCACCCTTCTTAGGAATACACTGCACTGGGCTAACCTAGTTGCTGTCAGAGATGGGGAAGATGATTCCCGCATCTAACCACTTAATGATTTATTTCTTCACCACTTCCTTCATATTGGGGTTCAGCCTTCTTTGGTGTTCTCTGGAAGGTTTGTGACTATTTTCCAGCAGAATTTTATGCATACAAAATGTCGGGTTGATCCCATTAATATCTGCCATGGTCCACCCGATATCAGTCTTGCACCTCGTCAGTACCTGCAAAAGCTGTTCTGCCTGCACATCTAACAAACTAGATGAGATAATAACAAGTAATGTGGAGTTAGGTCCTAAGAATTCATACCTGAGATGTGCGGGTAGTGGCTTCAACTCCAACTTTGGTGGTTCTTCAATGGATGGCTTGGCTGGAGGAGTTTCCCTTTTCTCCAAGTGCAGGGGTTCAAATTTGAGTGGTCTCTTCCAAAAACCCTTGCCCTCAGGAGCAAGCACCCACTCCGCCAGTTCTTCACCATTAACCTAATCTAAGTTCATGAGACATGCAGCAAGAGGATCCTCAATGTTCAAGGTCTCATCATCTTCTTCCAGGAGCACATCCACAGCATCAATTAAAGAATAATTGGCTAATTCACTTGGTCTCCTCATAGATTTTTGCACATTGAATGTGATCTCCTCATCATTTAACCTCATCTTGAGCTCTCCAGTTTCACAGTCAATGAAAGCTCGCCCCGTGGCGAAGAATGGCCTTCCCAAAATTATGGGAATTTCTTCATCCACCCTATAATCCAGAATTACAAAATCTGCAGGGAACACAAATTTCCCTGCCTGCACCAACACGTCATCAAGAATACATGAGGGCCTCTTCACAGTCCCGTCGGCCAGCTGCAACAGCATAGACGTGGGTCTAGCTCTTCCAATCCCCAGCCTTTTATAGATAGACAGGGGCATAAGATTTATTCTAGCCCCCAAATCACAGAGCGCCTTGGCAAATGCAAAGTTACCTATAGTGCAAGGAATTGTGAAACTCCCTGGGTCAGACAACTTTTCAGCAACTGATCTTGTTACAACAGTGCTGCAAGTCTGAGTTAGAGTCACTGTGGACAAGTCTTGGAAGTCGAACTTGCGGGACATCAAGTCCTTCATCATTTTTTCATAACCAGGCATCTCCTTTAAAGCACCAATCAATGGAATATTTACCTGAATTTGTTTCAACATTTCCAAGAACTTTGTGTATTGCTCATCTTTTTGGTACTTGGCCAGCCTCTGTGGGAATGGTGTTGGAGGTCGCTGATGAGTGGCAATTTTACCACTCATTTTAGCCTCTTTTCAGTAGATTTTGTGCTGCTCA
>ML272370.1:35408-72508 GCA_005239495.1 Nicotiana undulata | reverse complement strand
ATGTGCCTTATGTGTACCTTGTATGTATTGTAAGTTGTGATTGTTGTTGAGATGACATGGAAATGTGAGATATTATCATTTCAATCCCAGTTGGATACAGTGGTATTGGCACAGTCCTGTTGAGTTCACTGTTGAGTCGGTACACATATGTACCTATATATATATATGCACTTGTTATCGAGTCAGCACACGAGTCGAAGACTGGAGGAACGATCGTGGGTCAACTTATATATTATTGTAATCGAGTCAGCACACGAGTCGCATATTGGATGCGCGATCATTGGTCAGCTTATATATTATTGTAATCGAGTCAGCACACGAGTCGCAGAGTGGATGCACGATCGCGGGCCAGCTTATATATTATTGTTATCGAGTCAGCACACGAGTCGCAGGCTGGATGCGCGATCGTGGGTCAGCTTATATATTATTATTATCGAGTCAGCACACGAGTCGTAGGCATGATGCGCGATCGTGGGTAGCTTATCATTATCGAGTCAGCACATGAGTCGCAGACTGTATGCGCAATCGTGGGTCAGCTTATTGCTATTGAGTCAGCACACGAGTCGCATGTATGATTCATGATCGTGGGTTAGCTTATGACCTCAGTCCTTATGACCACCCTTATGACTCCGGCCGATTGTCTTGTACTGGTATGGTATTATCACTTGAGTCTGAGTCACATAGTGGGATTGACAAGTATTGTGTAAATGGAGGTTTGGCATTTGCAGTTCATTTTCTGTTGTTACTTGGATTATATTATTTGCTTATGTACTTGTTGATTTCTTCTTCACATGCCTACTGCTTTATCCATATCCCTTTTTATATTGTATTGCTGGACCTTAGTGAGTATCTAGTCGACCTCTTGTCACTACCTCTTCGAGTTTAGACGGGATACTCACTGGGTACATATTTATTTATGTACTCATGTTGCACTTCTTCTTCTTCTGTACTTGATTGTACAGGTCCGGGGGCTGGTACATCCGATTATCAGGTCGGTGCTAGATACTGATTTGTGTGATTAGACTTCACGGTAAGCTGCTCTTCCTGGCGACCTCCTAGCAGCACCCTAAAGTTCCTTTGTTATTTTCCCCGTATATTTCATTCGGACTGTGGATTTGTATATTTAAGTATCTTGTATATTCCGCTAGTTGCCCGTGACACTAGTTCCTGGCACACATGTAGTGTATATTTTATGTTTTGGGTTGTATATCCGCACATATGCTTTATTTTGGCCATATATTGTTATGATTTTATTTTCATGTCAGGCTATCATCATGTTTAATTGTTTAAAACTGGTAAATATTGACTTGTTTAATCAAATGGGAAGGGTAACACCTAGTGTACTTCATATTGGCTTGCCTAACCTCGCTGTTGGGCGCCCATCGCAACCTAAATTAGGATTTGGGTCGTGAAAACGTGGTATCAGAGCCTTAGGTTCATGTAGTCTCACGAGTCATGGGAAGACCCAGTAGAGTCTTGCGGATCGGTACGGAGACGTCCGTACTTATCTTCAGGAGGCTATGGGGTGTTAAGAAATTCCTCTTTGTTCATAATCTATCGTGCAACCGATGATGTACTCAAATTTGATCTTCTACTCTCTCACAGATGGTGAGGACACGTGTTTCTCATGTTCCTGATCCAGGAGAGGCTGCTACCCCCGCCGCTCAAGGTCGTGGTAGGGGCAGGGGTAAGGCACTTGCCCGAGGCAGGGGATGAGGGTGTCCCAGATCTGTACCAGTTGCACCACTTGGGGATCCTATTATCGAGGAGCGGGATGAGTTGCCTCCCATTGCTCCTGCTCCAGCACACTATATGACAGCGCCAGGATTCCAGAAGGTCTTGGGCCGCATGTTGACATTCATGGACACCATGTCCCAAGCAGGCGTACTTCCAGCAGATCCTGCCACTTCCCAGGCAGGAGGGGGAGTTCAGACCCCTACTGCTCAGGCCACCGGACAGGCAGCAACACATCACACTCCTGGTACACCGCTCGTGGGTGGAGTTCAGCCTATAGTAGCACAGCCAGATCCCAGGCCAGTTGGAGGGGGTGACGAGCAGAAGATGCTAGATAGATGGACCCCGCTTCGCCCTCCAGTCTTCGGGGGTGAGCGGGGCGAGGACGCCCAGGATTTCATTGACAGGTGTAGGGACAGCCTGCACAATATGAGGATATTGGAGTCGCATGGGGTAGACTTCACTACATTTCAGCTTGAGGGTCGAGATCGCCGCTGGTGGCAGTCATATGTTCTTAGCAGGCCAGCGGATTCTTCTCCTGTTACGTGGGGTCAGTTTACTCAGCTATTTTTGGATAGATACATTCCGCCTTCTGAGCGGGAGGAGCTTCGGGGACAGTTTGAGCGGTTAGAGCAGGGGCAGATGTCCGTATCTGATTTTGAGGCGAGGTTTTCAGAGTTATCCTGCCATGCTCTCATGATATTGCCCACTGATGCTGAGAGGGTGCGGCGGTTCATGGCAGGCTTACATCCAAGTATCAGGACCTCTATGGCCAGAGAGGTAGATATGGGTACCCCGTATCATCTTGTAGTCGAGATAGCTCGACGGATTGAGGGATACCGGCTGAGGAGCAGGGAGCAGGGTCTGCAGGGTCAGCAGGACAAGAGGGCTAGATTCTCAAGTGATTTCAGGGGCGCTCCAGCTAGGGGCAGGGGTCAGTTCGGAGGCGGTCAGTTCAGTAGGCCTTCATATACAACACCTACACTACCTCCCAGGGGTGTTCCAGTGAGGCCTTAGTTCAACACCATGCAAGAGCGCTCCTACCGTCCTCCAACCATCCACAGTTCATCCAGTGGTTACTCCAGCCGTCAAAAAACCTCTGGTTCCTATTTCCGTGTTGTGTTAGATGATTCTCATTGCACTCCGGCCATTCGGGACTCTTGCTCCACAAGACAGCAGGATATGTCACATTTGAGATGCTACAAGTGTGGGGACTTAGGCCATGTGAGGAGGGATTGCCCCCACTATCGGGGCAAGGCCGTGTAGTAGAGTCACCAGCGTATGATTTTAGCACCAGCAGTTCAACCACCTAGGGGTGGGGGTCAGGTTGGTAGGGGTCATCCTAGAGGGGGAGGCTAGTCAGGAGGGGGTCATTCAGCTCCAGCTCGTTGTGGGGGAGCTCAGTCTTCAAGTGCTACAACCAGATTCTATGCTATTCCGGCCAGAATAGACGCAGTGCCCTCACACGCCGTGATTACATGTATTATTTTAGTCTATGGTAGGGAGGCTTCAGTGTTATTTGATCCAGGGTCTACATACTCATATGTTTCCGCATTATTTGCTCATTTTCTAGGTGTTCCTCGTGAGTCCTTGGGTTCTCCTTTTTATGTGTCCACTCCTGTGGGCGATTTTGTGGTAGTAGACTGGGTCTACCGGTCTTGTGTGATTACCTCATGTGGGGTTGAGACTAGAGCCGACCTGCTATTGCTCGATATGGTTGATTTCGAGGTTATTTTGGGCATGGATTGGCTATCTCATTATCATGTTGTGTTGGATTGCCATGCCAAGACAGTTACATTAGCCATGCCAGAGTCGCCAAGGTTAGAATGGAAGGGTTCTTCAGTTAGTGCATTCAGTCGGGTCATTTCCTATATGAAGGCTTGGCACATGGTCGAGAAGGGTTGCTTCGCTTACCTTGCTTTTGTGCGGGACACCACCGCCGAGTCTCCTACCATTGATTCAGTGCCCGTTGTTTGAGAGTTTCCGGATGTGTTCCCTTCAGATCTTCTAGGCATGCCTCCAGATCGAGATATAGACTTCTGTATTGATTTGGCTCCAGATACTCTGCCTATTTCCATTCCCCCTTATCGTATGGCTCCTAAAGAGCTAAGGGAGTTAAAGGAGCAGCTTGAGGAATTGTTGACCAAAGGGTTCATCAGGCCGAGTGTGTCACCATGGGGTGCGCCGGTCTTATTTGTGAAGAAGAAGGATGGGTCTATGCGGATGTGCATTGACTATCGTCAGCTGAATAAGTTGACCATCAAGAACAAGTATCCTCTGCCGCGCATTGATGATTTGTTTGACCAGTTACAGGGTGCTCGGGTGTTTTCTAAGGTTGATCTAAGATCTGGTTATCACCAGTTGAAGATTCCGGCTTTTAATGTTCCGAAGACTCCATTTCGCACCAGATATGGCCACTATGAGTTTCTAGTGGTCTCCTTCGGCTTGACTAATGCCCCAGCAGCATTTATGGACTTGATGAATAGGGTGTTCAGGCCGTTTATCGACTCATTCGTTATTGTTTTCATTGATGATATATTGATCTACTCACTGAGCCTTGGTGAGCACGAGCAACATTTGAGAGTTGTTCTTCAGACCTTGCGAGAGCAGAAGCTATATGCTAAGTTCTCCAAGTGCAAGTTCTAGTTAGAGTTTGTGGCATTCTTGGGGCATGTGGTATTCGGAGAGGGTATCAAGGTTGATCCACAGAAGATTGAGGTCGTTAAGAGTTGGTCGCGTCTTACTTCAGCTTCAGAGATCAGGAGTTTTCTGGGTCTAGCAGGCTATTATTGACGGTTTGTGGAAGGGTTCTCTTCTATTGCAGCTCCATTGACTAGATTGACTCAGAAGAATGTCTCGTTTCGATGGTCCGACGAGTGTGAGGCGAGCTTTCAGAAGCTCAAGCCAGCATTGACCTCAACACCAGTTCTATCATTGCCTTCTGAGTCTGGGATGTATACTGTATATTGCGACGCTTCACGCGTGGGGTTGGAATGTGTGTTGATGCAGGATGGCAGGGTTATTGCTTACGCTTCGCGCCAGCTGAAAGTTCATGAAAAGAATTATCCTGTGCACGACTTAGAGTTGGCGGCGATTGTTCATGCTTTGAAGATTTGGCGGCACTATGATCTCACTATTTTGTATCACTTGGGCAAGGCGAATGTAGTAGCGGATGATTTGAGCAGGAGGGAAGCGAGTATGGGTAGCTTGGCCTATATTGTAGCTGAGGAGAGACCTTTAGCCTTGGACAATCAGTCATTGGCCAATCGCCTTGTGAGATTGGACCTTTCGGAGCCTAGTCGAGTTTTGGCTTAGGTAGTTGCTCAGTCTTCATTGTTGGGGGGAGATTAAGGCTCGATAGTTTGATGATCTATGTCTTGCAGAGCTTCAGGATACGGTGGTCCAGGGTAGGGCCAAGGAGGTTACCTTGGGCCAGGATGGTATTCTGAGACTCCAAGGCCGATTGTGTGTTCCTGATATTGATGGCCTGAGGGAGAGGATTCTAGCAGAGGCGCACAGTTCTCGGTATTCTGTTCATCCAGGAGCGACGAAGATGTATCGTGATTTGAAGCAACATTACTGGTGGAGGCAGATAAAGAAGGATATAGTGCAGTATGTGGCTAGGTGTCTCAATTGTTAGCAGGTCAAGTACGAGCACCAGAGGCCAGGAGGCTTGTTTCAGCAGATACCCATCCCTAAGTGCAAATGGGAGCGCATCACTATGGACTTCGTGGTTGGGTTGCCTCGAACCTTGCGGAAGGTTGACGCGGTTTGGGTCATTGTGGATAGATTGACCAAATCGGCGCATTTCATTCCTGTGGCTACTACTTACACTACAGAGAGGCTGACTCAGATTTATATTCAAGAGATAAGTTGGTTGCATGGTATGTCAGTGTCTATTATATCAGATCGAAGTCCTCAGTTCACTTCGCACTTCTGGAGAGCTTGGCACAGTGAGATGGGTACTCACATAGACCTCAGTTCAGCATTTCACCCTCAGACTGATAGCCAGTCAGAGCGTACAGTTCAGATTTTGGAGGATATGCTCAGGGCTTGTGTGATTGATTTTGGCGGTCAGTGGGACCAATTCCTGCCTTTGGCAGAGTTTTCATACAATAACAGTTATCAGTCCAGCATCGAGATGGCTCCAGTCGAGGCTTTATATGGTCGGCGATGTCGTTCTCCTATCGGGTGGTTTGAGCCTGGCTAGGCCAAGTTATATAGCACAGATCTAGTGAGAGATGCTTTGGATAGGGTGAAGATTATTCAGGAGACACTCCGCACAGCTCAGTCCAGACAGAAGAGTTACGCAGATCAGCGGGCGCGTGATGTAGCATTTATCGAGGGAGATGAGGTTATGTTGAAGGTTTCGCCAATGAAGGGTATCATGAGATTCGGGAAGAAGGGCAAGTTGAGCGCCAGGTTTATTGGTCCATTCGAGGTGTTGAGGCGAGTCGGAGAGGTCGCTTATGAGCTTGCTTTACCTCCAGCCTTATCAAGAGTTCATCCGGTTTTCCACGTATCCATGCTTCGTAGGTATCACGCCGACTTCTCCTACGTAGTTGATTACAACACGATTCAGTTAGATGAGAAGTTGGGCTACGAGGAGGAGCCAGTAGCTATTATTGACAGACAGGACCGCCAGTTGAGGTCCAAGACAGTTTCTGCAGTTAAGGTTCAGTGGAGGGGCCAACCAGTTGAGAGGCGACTAGGGAGTTCGATGAGGACATGCGGAACAGATATCCACAGCTATTCAGCACTCCAGGTATGATTCTAGACCCGTTCGAGGACAAACATTTGTTTAAGAGGGGGAGAATGTAACGACCCGATCGGTCATTTTGCGTATTAGGATCCCGTTCCCTTAAATGAAACCTTCCATAGCGGCTATTTGTACTTTATGACTTGCGGGGATGGATGGTTCGGGGTTCGGGAATGGTTTGAGTGATTTAGGAACACTTGGTTCCTTAAGGTTGGCCTATTTGGTCAAGTTTGACTTCGGTCAACATTTGAAGCAAACGACCTCGGAATCGAGATCTGACAGCTCCAGTAGCTTCGTATGATTATTTTGGACTTGGGCGTATGTTCGGCTCGGATTTTCGATGACTCGGGAGCATTTCGGCGCCCGAAATGGAAATCAGGATTTCCTTAAGTTTGAATTTGGATTGGAACGTGATTTTATGCTATCGAGGTCCGAACGGAATTTTGGGATCGGGAATAGTTTCGTATGGTCATTTATGGCTTGTCTGTAAAATTTGAAGTGATTCCGAGTTATATAGGTCGGTTCGGCGCATAATTATAGAATCTAGAGATTGAAAGTCTTAAGTTATAAATTAAGGAGTTTTGGGATGTGAATTTGAGTTTTAGCATTTTTTTGAGTGTTCCGTGGTCTTGAGCAAGTCCGTATAAGGATTTGGGACTTGTTGGTATATTTAGACGGGGGCTCAGGTGGGCTCAGGTGCCTCCCGAACACCACACGAGGCCAAAAACTAGCTAAAATCACTGTCGGTGCAGCGGTAGCTGGTGTGATCGCAGGTGCGGTTGCCCAGCCGCAGGTGCGGGACCGCTCCTGCGCTCCTAGCCTCGCAGGGGCGGACCAATTTCCGCAGGAGCGGGATTGCAGGTGCGGCCCCCAACTCCGCAGGTGCGAGCCCAGCTCCCCCGGCCATTTTTCGCAGGTGCGGCCATTCCCTCGCAGGTGCTGTCCCAGGGTTGCAGGTGCGGAAACCCTTGTAGGCAGCCTGTATTTAAATATCAAAACATGGATTTCCTTCATCTTTTTCTCACTCTACCTCAATTAAAGAGCTCTCAAGCTTGGGGAAAACCTGCCACGACCAAGTCCACCAAAGGTGAGTAATTTCACTCCATTTGTCTAGTCTAATATGTGAATTAACAAGGGAATTAACTACCAAAATCTTAGTAGAAACCTAGATTTGGGGTAGTAAATAGGATTTTACAGAATTGGGTGAATTATCCAGATTTTTGTTGTGAATTCAAGTAAAAGTTGCATAATTACGATCCTTAGGCTACGGGTGAGTGATCCCTTCGAGAATTTTAAAAATCCAAGCGCGTGGGTCCGGCGTTGAAATTCAAAAATCCTTCAAGAATGCATAAGTTTGGGTTTATTGGTTAATTCTTCTTCTTTGAACTTAAATTGATTCAATTACGCTATATTTGGCTACTTGTGAGCCGTCGAGGGTAGATTTCTGAGATTTCGGGCGCATCCTTATTTCGAGGGGTGATTTCGTCACGAGGTGAGTCTCCTTTCCAACCTCGTAAGGGGGGAATGTCCCCATAAGTTCCTTATTTGTTATGTATACATGTTGTGGGGGCCGCGTACGTACCAAGTGACGAGAGTCCGTACGTGGCGACTATATTGCTATGTCGGGTAGCTTTAGGACTCACGAGCATGCCTCTATGTGCCTTATTTGTACCTTGTATGTATTGTAAGTTGTTATTGTTGTTGATATGACATGGAAAGGTGAGATATTATGATTTCAATCCCAGTTGGCTACAGTGGTATTGTTCACAGTCCTGTTGAGTTCACTGTTGAGTCGGTACACATATGTACCTATATATGTATATGCACTTGTTATCGAGTCAGCACACGAGTCGTAGACTGGAGGCGCGATCGCGGGTCAGCTTATATATTATTATAATTGAGTCAGCACATGAGTCTCAGACTGGATGCGCGATCATGGGTCAGCTTATATATTATTGTAATCGAGTCAGCACTCGAGTCGCAGACTGGATGCGCGATCGTGGGTCAGCTTATATATTATTGTTATCGAGTCAGCACATGAGTCACAGACTGGATGCGCGATCGTGGGTCAGCTTATATATTATTGTTATCGAGTCAGCACATGAGTCACAGACTGGATGCGCGATCGTGGGTCAGCTTATATATTATTATTATCGAGTCAGCACACGAGTCACAGGCATGATGCGCGAGGGTGGGTAGCTTATCATTATCGAGTCAGCACACGAGTCGCAGACTGGATGCGCAATCGTGGGTCAGCTTATTACTATTGAGTCAGCACACGAGTCGCAGGTATGATTCGCTATTGTGGGTTAGCTTATGACCTCAGTCCTTATGACCGCCCTTATGACTCTGGCCTGTTGTCTTGTATTGGTATGGTATTATCACTTGAGTCTGAGTCGCACATAGTGGGATTGACAGGTATTGTGTAACTGAAAGTTTGGCACTTGAAGTTCATTTTCAGATGTTACTTGGATTACATTATTTGCTTATGTACTTGTTGATTTCTGCTTCACATGCCTATTGCTTTATCCATATCCCTTTTTATATTGTATTGCTGGACCTTAGTGAGTATCTAGTCGACCTCTTGTCACTACCTCTTCGAGTTTAGACGGGATACTCACTGGGTACATATTTATTTATGTACTCATGTTGCACTTCTTCTTCTTCTATACTTGATTGTACAGGTCCGGGGGCTGGTACATCCGATTATCAGGCCGGTGCTAGATACTGATTTGTGTGATTAGACTTCACGGTAAGCTGCTCTTCCTGCCGACCTCCTAGCAGCACTCTGAAGTTCCTTTGTTATTTTCCCCGTCTATTTCATCTGGATTGTGGATTTGTATATTTATGTATCTTGTATATTACGCTAGTTGCCTGTGACACTCGTGACACTAGTTCTTGGAACACACGTAGTGTATATTTTGGGTTTTGGGTTGTATATCCGCACATATGCTTTATTTTGGCCATATATTGTTATGATTTTATTTTCATGTCAGGCTATCATCATGTTTAATTGTTTAAAACTGGTAAATATTGAGTTGTTTAATCAAATGGGAAGGGTAACACCTAGTGTAATTCATATTGGCTTGCCTAACTCCGCTGTTGGGCACCCATCGCGACCTAAATTAGGATTTGGGTCGTGACACTTTCCCACGCAAACAAGTGCGAGGCTCACTAAGAACTATCAACATGTGCACTCTAATTAAAGAAATACTGGCCTGCATCAACTGACATCTCTTTAAAAAAATAGCGGGGAGTAAGTCGCTAGCTCAGTGAGTAATAACACTTAACCACAACCGTTTTTATTTGGGGACTAGTTAGAAAACATGCTTGTATAACAATAATCTGATCTATCATAAAAATAAAATGCCTTCTCAAAATGGTAAATATAATCAGTATATTCATGTGCTTCTTGTAACCGAAATCAATTTAACAGATTGATAATAAATTCGGTAAATATTGTATCATAGCAAATCTTTATATTTCAAGAAAGGATTGTGTAATATGTATCGCTGTGTGGACCCCTTTGTAAAAGGAGTCAAATATAACTTGTAAGTCCCTACTCGAGGGAAAAATGTAACTGTATCCTAGTTCTGCCTTCCCATTAGCGAGGGTTATAACTATACTCGGTAATCGGTAAATACGAGGTGCTCCAGGACTAACAAACCCGTCGTTAGCTACAGGATCCTTCAAAGTCTCCCCCCATTAACACTCTTTATTGTAAACGGTCAATACTCGTATTAAAGCATTTTCAAAATAATAAGGGCATATCATTTTTATCAAATTATGTAATTTTATTTTGGTAACGGTAAAAATATCTAGTAACAACAAGAATATTTAAAACAACAATAATCATCTCAAATAACGCTTTCAGAATCATATCGAGTAAAGGGCTTGTCCCACATGCTAATTTAAAATCATTAGTAACACATTTATTTTCAAAATCATATATAAACCATGTAGGTTATGAAAATACAAATTGCGAAATGGTTACTACTCACAATACTCGTGCTGAGATACCAAATGCTTCACCTCGAGAAATTCATACAACTTCCTCCAATCAATCTATAACTACAGCATATCGATCTCATGTTAATTTTCTTCTTTAGTATAATTCATAGCTAATTTAGAATGCCCAACTCTCGAAGTTTCATATTTGACATTAAATTCGCCAAATTATATTTACCCACGCCATGAGTAAAATTGGGAGCCATCTGCTCCGGAGTGTGAGTAGCAGCATTCTTGGCTCCTCCTCTAGCTTGAAATACGGCTGGTGCCATGGGTAATCCGCCAGTTTGGGCCACACTCTCCATAAGGCCCACTAATCGGAAAAAGGCATCCTGGAGCACTAGGGTGGCAATAAACCCATCCGGGACCTGAGCTGGTCCGGCAGGAATAGTCTGTGCTGAAACCTCTTCATAGAACTCTACCTGAGGTTCCAAAGCTGGGGCTGCTGCTCGAGCTCTGGCTGAGCCCTGCCCCTGCCTCGGCCTCTGGCACGACCTTGGCCTCGTTCTTTGCCCTTCATAGGAGTTGCCGCTGGAGGTTCTAGCTGCTGACCAGCCGAAGAAGCGGTATGTCTTCTCGCCATTTGCGAGAGAATAAGAATAGGAGAGTTCAATTAGTATTGAGATGGAAATATCGCACGACATAGTTGAATAAAAGTAAAATTTGTTCCTAAACCTCACAGCCTCTGGGAGATAAGTACAGACGTCTCCGTACAGATCCTCCAGGCTCTACTAAGTTTGGTCATGACTCGTGAGACCTATGTAACCTAGTGCTCTCTTACCAACTTGTCACAACCTGAAATTTCCACCGTCGGAATCGTGATGGGGCGTAACAGTTCACTTTCTAGGAAAGCCAACGTTAGAAACATTTTTACTTATTTTAGCAGTTTAAATAGTAACATTGATATTTAACCAAAATAACATATATGTTCTAAATACAAATACGGAAATTAAACAACCAATCGTCTATTACAATTCCCTGAATCTGGTGTCACGAGTTCACGAGCTTCTAAAGTAATACACTTAACGGCCTAAAATAAATTGAAAGTTGTCTGAATGAAACCTTACAGCCAAAGAAAAGAGGATGGGGACTCCAGGTGCTGCGAGTGCTGAACAACAGTAACTCAAGTCTCTACAAGTATCCGATCTGAGCTCACTAATGACGGCTACTGGGACCTTCTCCAAAATCCGCACAATGTACAGAGTGTAGTATCAGTACAACCGACCTCATGTACTTGTAAGTATCAAGCCTAACCTCGACGAGGTAGTGACGAGGCTAAGGCGGGGCAGCTATACAAAAAAACCTGTACGCAGTATATAAATGACAAAATAATAGAAAATATAGAACGGAACCAAACAACTAACTGAAACCGATAATCACGGCCTCTAGAGTGAACCAGTATTGTACAGATATTACTAAACCTTTCTATATCAGATAATGAAAGAAATATCGAAAAGAAATGCAGTTCAGGAAATAGAAACATATAGTTTTATTGCAGCGGGCAACCCGATCCCACCAGGCATCACAACATTCTCCCTTATTCCTCCTTAACAGATACAATAAAAGTAAATAATATATATATATGTTGTGGCGCGCAACCCGATCCCACCATATATCAATATGAATAAAATAGTTCACCCTTATTTCACCATATCAATCCACCCTTATTCCACCGTATAAACACGATCACCCTTATTCCTCCTTATCAATCCTCCCTTATTACTCCTGCTACGACGTGCAGCCCAATCCTACTATATCAGTACCAAACACTCAATGTACACAGTCAATTTACAGTCTAAATCACAAGGCATTTACGATAAATAAATACCTAACTAATCCAAACAAAGGAACCCTTGATCAATATCAACTCTACCCAAATAATACTACATAACGGGACCAATCCAGCAATTTACAACTCTAAAGGTACAACAAGTCAAATTAAGCAAATAGCAGGGAATAGGGTCCTATAGGAAGAACTAACATAGGCCACATGAGGAGATGATAACTAACATGTAGCAGTTAAGCACAGAAGCATTTAGTGCATATAACAATTAAGAAAGGAAATGAAACAATTAAAAATAATAGTAAATCAAGGAAAGCTGATAATTTGGTGACATATAAGCACTCGTCACCTTGCATATACGACGCCCACATGGATTTCACATAGTCCAAGGGCTCCTAATTCCCTCAAGTCAAGGTTAGACACAACACTTACCTGGATCCACAAGCCACTCACTGCTCAATTACTGCTTTTCCTCTAGTTTCCACCTTCGAACCACTCGTATCTAGCCATAATTAACTTAATAACATCAAATATTACTAAATAAATCAATTTCAACACATAAATTTAGGTTTCCCAACATTTCCCCCAAAATGTCAAAAACCCGACCCCGGGCCCGCTTGGTCAAAACTCGAGGTTCGCCACCAAAACCCATTTACACATTCACCCCCGAGCTCGAATATGTAACTAATTTCAAAATCCGGCCCAAAATTGAGGTCTAATTTAAAATTTCCCAAAAATTCCTAATTCTACCCAAACCCCCAATTTCTACCATGAAATTCCTAGTTTTTGGTTGAATTCTTGTAAAATGAAGTGAAAGTTTGAAAGAAACGAGTTAAGAATCACTTACCTATGGTTTGAGGAAGAAATGGTCTTTGAAAAATTGCCTATAGGGTTTTCTTGCTTTGAAGGTTTTGGAAAATGAGAAAAATCTCGTCTAAGTCAAGACATACCAGTTGCAGGTGTCGCATTTGTGAGCTCGCAAATGCGAACCCCTCGCATTTCTTCGGCATTGGCCAATGCGAACCATTTGTTCGCACTTGAAAACCATGGACTTCTGCAAATGCGTCCCTATCCTCACAAATGCTAGACTACCCAGTCCCAACCCATGCTCGCAAATGCGATGCTTCTTCGCAAATGCAAGGCCCGCATTTGCGAGCCAGACCTCGCATTTGCAAGACATGCAGACCTGATGCACACCAGAAATTTTCCTAAGTTCATTTCACTCTATAGCCTATCTGAAACTCATCCGAGCCCTCGGGACTCAAAACCAAACATGCACCCAAGAATTTAGCACCAAATCACATGAATCTCCCAAGAACACTTTGAAATTCCAATTTTCACAACTGGATGTCCGAATCATGTCAAATCACTTCTATTTCTCACCAAATTTCATAGGCAGGGTATAAATATTATAACGTACTTGTACCGGGCTCCAGAACCAAAATACGAACCCGATACCAACAAGATCAAACATTAGCCAATTTCTTAAAGCTATTAAAATTTCAGTATTTCAATTTTTAATAAAAATTCATATCTCGAGCTAGGGACCTCGGAATTCGATTCGGGGCATATGCCTAGGTCCCATATTTCACTACGGTCCGTTTACTCACAACTTTGACCGAAGTCAACTAAAATCAACCTTTTAGGCAATAAATTATTTTCATTATTTCAACCACAAAAGCTTTTTGGAAATCACACCCGAAATACGCACGCAAATTGAGAAGGGTAAAAATGAGGTACTAAAAAGCACATGATTGTATTCTAAAACATAAGATGACCCTCTGGGTCATTACAATCTCCATCTCTAAAACAACCGTTCGTCCTCGAACGAACATCGAAAAGTACCTAATCTGGTGAATAAGTGGGGATATATACTCCACATGTCCGACTAGGACTCCCAAGTAGCTGCCTCAACAGTATGACCTCTCTAGTGCACTCGAACCGAAGGATAACTCTTCGACCTCAATTGAAGAACCTACCGGTGTAGAATAGCCACCGACTCCTCCTCATAAGTCAAATCCTTTTCCAACTGGACAGAGCTGAAATCTAACACGTGGGACGGGTCACCATGATAATTTCGGAGCATGGACACATGGAACACTGGATGAACTGCTGCTAACCCCGGAGGCAATGCAAGTCTATAAGCCACATCTCCCACTCTATCGAGAATCGCTAAAGGCCCGATGTATCTAGGGCTCAACTTTCCCTTCTTCCCAAACCTCATGATACCCTTCATAGTTGACACCCCAAAGCAACACCCTCTCCCCGACCATGAATACCATATCACAAACTTTACGGTAGCCATAACCCTTTTGTCTGGACCGAGCTGTAGGAAGTCGATCCTGTATAATCTTGACCTTGTCCAAGACCTCCTGAACTAGATTAGTACCCAACAATCGAGCCTCCCCCAGCTCAAACCATCCAACTAGCGACCTGCACCGTCTACCATATAATGCCTCATAGGGAGCCATTTGAATAATCGACTGGTAGCTGTTGTTGTAGGTGGCACGCCCCGTTTTTCTCGCGAAATCGGGTTTTGACATTTTCAAAACTCCTTTTCAGAGGGCAGGGAAAAAGAATTGGTTGTTAGAGTCACCACCTAACGGATTGAGGTGCGTTAGGGCACCTATAGCAAATAACTCAGATTATACCAGTTTGCATCACCAGAGATCGGGTAAGGGCTCAAATTACCTTGAGGGGAAGATGTTAGGCACCCCTCGAGGTCCACAACGAGGGGTTCCGGCCGAACTTAAATTGTGCGAATTAGTCTAGTAAAGCGAAGAAAATATCTAATTAAGGATGGGGGGTCCTAAATCTTTTAGCATATAGGATCACCCCGTGCAACATAAGTAATACTTCGTAACTTTCCCAAGACAGGGGTGTTACTCATATTATTCAGCGGGCACATACTATCATCTCTTTCTACCCGATTACTATCTTTGAGATTTTTACCTTAAGCGCTCTAGTTGATTCTAACTCGTGTCCTATGTGTGTGCTACCCGTCCCTTACCTATGGTCCTGGAGGCATTGAGACCTCTAATTAGGATGGTTTTAGACTAAGCCTAAGTTGCTAAAAATTGTAAAATACTAGGCGACAAGCAAAAACAATTAGGAATTTTCAAATAAAAGAAGATATGGGCTCATATTGACCTCCACACATAAACAATAAATGCACGAAACTAATTAGCATGTTTTATTAATCATAGAATCCTATAGGTAGGATATCTATGTGAGAAACATGCGAGCAGTAGTGTGATGCGAGTGTTAGGACATACTACTTGCCTACTAATTTTTATTTAGTGTAATATCTGGGCATTTCATGCGTTAGTGAATAATAGTAAATCACAATCCTAAGTTCGGAATCATTAATCAATATTATAGGCATATTATCTAAGTGACGGGTAGTGATAATCGTATTCAGAATTATTTAATAGAGTCCTATAGGCATGATTCCTATGAGTGAACTGATTTTAATCCTATAGGCATAATTTCTATCGTCGAACTGTTTTTGATCATATAGACATGATTTCTATTATTGGACTGATTCTAAATCCTATAGGCATGATATCTATAATTAAACAGTATTTAAGCAGGAATTTATACACATTGAGTAAGAAAACAGTTAAGCCAGATGTTGGTCCTATAGGCATGATTGCCAACACGTTATTGGACAGATTGATACACCTAAAGTCAGGATTTTCACCAAATCATAATGTTTATCCTATAGGCATGATTTCTAGTAGGTAAACAAGCCATAGGACGTATACAATTTAATAAGAATGATACGAAACTCATAGAAGAATCAACATAAATGAGATCCTATAGGCAGGATTTCTACCCAACTTAGCAAAAGAAAATAAGAACCCTTCCGAATTTCACTAAATACCCTAGAGTTTGTTTGTTACAAAATTATTACAGACCATCTTAATGAATGAATTACATGATAATAATAAAATAAACTATAGAGAGACTTTAACAGGCCCAAGTACACCTGGGTGTCATGACCCCAAATCCTAACTGGTCGTGATGGCGCTTATCGTGGAAGTAGGCAAGCCATTATCACATAACTACACAATTATTTTAATAAAATCCCCTCAAAATCATTAATAATATTCCATAGCAAGTATAGAATTTCTCTAAGTCTTTTAACAAAGCATAATATCATCTAAGCGTCTAAACTATTCCCCAGAACTGGAGTCAACTGATCACGAGGATCTAAGGATAATACTAACACTGCTAATTTCATAAAACAATGTCTCAGAACGAAATATTAAATACTACTGATCCTATGAACCTCCAAAATCAATCCCACAGGCACGCAACATGTCCTCCAATATCTGAATAGTCCACTCCGACTGCCCGTCGGTCGGAGGATGAAATGCAGTTCTCAACTCTACCTGAGTACCCATACCTCTCTGCATGGCCCTCCAAAATTGAGACGTGAACTGAGTACCTCTTTCAGAAATGATAGAAACCGGAACCCCATGCAATCAGACAATCTCCCTAATGTAGATCCCAGCTAACCGCTCCGCAGTAAAGTAGTACCAATAGGAATGAAGTGCGCCGACTTGGTCAGCCGATCCACAATGACCCAAATAGCATCAAAACTCCTCGAAGTACATGGGAGCCCAACTACAAAATTCATGGTGATCCGCTCCCACTTCAACTTCGGATCTAACCTCTGAAGTAATCCACCTGGTCTCTAGTGCTCGTACTTGACCTGCTGGCAGTTGAGACACCGTGCTACATATTCAACAATATCTCTCTTCATCCGCCTCCACCAATACTGCTGTCTCAGATCCTGATACATCTTCGCGGTACCCAGATTGATGGAATACCGCGAGTTGTGGGCCCCTGCTAATATCAACTCTCAAAGCCCATCCACATTGGGCATGCAAATACGACCATGCATCCTCATAACTCCGTCATCCTTGATAGTCACATCCCTGTCATGACCTCGACAGACTCTGTCCTAGAGAACTAACAAATGTCGGTCATCATACGGGCATTCTCTAATCTGATCATAGAGAGAAGACCGGGAAACCATGCTAGCTAATACCCGCAGAGGCTCTGACAAATCCAATCTCACCAACTGCCTCGCTAGAGCCTGAACATCCCGTTCCAAAGGTTGCTCTGCTACTGTAAGGTAAGCTAAACTCCCCAAACTCTTGGCTCTGCGACTCAAAGCATCGGCCACTACATTGTCCTTCCACGGATGATACAAAATCGTGAGTTCATAATCCTTGAGAATTTCTAACCACCTCCTCTGACGCAAATTCAAGTCCTTTTGCTTCAGCAGATATTGCAAACTACGATGATCGGTGAAAATCTCACACTGTACTCCATACAAATAATGGCGCCAAATCTTCAAGGCATGAACAATGGCAGCTAACTCGAGATCGTACACCGGATAATTCTTCTCGTGCACCTTCAACTGTCTAGACGCGTAGGCAATTGCCCTACCATCCTGCATCAATACCGCTTCTAAGACAACTCTAGAAGCATCACAATAGACTATATAAGAACCCGAACCAGTAGGCAAAATAAAAATCGAAGTTGTGGTCAATGCTGACTTGAACTTCTGAAAGCTCTCCTCACACTCATCGGACCATCTGAATGGAGCACCCTTCTGGGTCAATCTGGTCAAGGGTGAAGCAATAGAAGAGCACCCTTCTACAAAGCGACGGTAATATCCTGCCAAACCAAGGAAACTCCTAATCTTTGTAGCTGAGAACAGTCTGGGCCAAATCTGCACTGCCTCTATCTTCTTCAGATCAACCTGAATACCCTCACCGGACACCACATGCCATAAGAAAGCTATTGAACCAAGCATAAACTCACACTTGGAGAACGTTTCATAAAGCTTCTCCTCTCTCAACCTCTGTGACACAACCCTCAATTGTTGAGCATGCTCCTCCTGGCTACGAGAATATACCAGGATGTCATCAATGAACACAATGATGAATCAAGGTAAGGCTGAAACACGATGTTCATCAAATGCATGAACACAACTGGGGCATTGGTCAGCTCAAATGACATAACTAGTAACTTATAATGACAATATCTGGTCCTGAAAGCAGTCTTCGGAATGTCAGAATCCCGAATCATCAACTGGTGATACCGGGACCTCAAGTCAATCTTGGAGAACACCCTAGCTCACTGAAGTTGGTCGAACAAGTCATCAATACGGGGAAAAGGATACCGGTTCTTCACCGTAACCTTATTCAGCTGCCTATAATCAATACACATGCGCATGAAGCCATCCTTCTTTTTCACAAACAACACCGGTGCACCCCAAGGTGACACACTAGGTCGAATGAACCCTTTATCTAAGAGTTTCTGAAGCTACTCTAGGTCGCCACCTAACGATTTTTATGGTGCGTTAGGGCACCTAGAGTTGATAACTCATAAAGTAGTTTGCATTACTAGAGATTGGGTAAGGGCTTAAATTATCCCAAGGGGAAGGTCTTAGGCACCCCTCAAGATCAACAACTGTGGGTCCCAGCCAAGAAATTTTGTGAATTTTGACGGTGAACAAGTAGCAAGTAAGGTTTATATAAGAGGGGATTTCAAACAAGTATGAAAATCTTTAAAGGTTTTGGAAAACCATTAGAATAAACATTTGAACAGAAATGTCCTAGGTTTAACGTAATACGGATCACATCAATGCAATACCCGGTATGTCACTTCCTCAAAGAGGCGGCTACACGTGGTATTAGCGCACCGGTCATCATAATTGTATTCTACCCTTCCCACCCTGTAAAGGTTATTTGAAACGCGTGTGTTAGTCACGAATGCTTATTGCGCACTATTACCCATCCCGTCCTATCAGTCCTGGAGGGTATTTAGGACTACTAATCCTACAAGGTGAGTACTAGGCTGAACTCCTAGGTTTAAAATGATAACATTCTAAGCGACATATAAAACAAATAGGACTACAGATATGGGGAACACATAAGGGCAGATACGGGGCTCATAGATCCCTCCACAGATAAACACATAAATAGCACGTCTCAAACACAATCAAAGTCTCAAAACAGGATTTAAAACAGGTATTTTGTGTTGGAACACAGTAGGCTTCAGTAGTTTTGGTAATAAGGAATGCCTTTGAAAACTCAATAATGCAACGGGGAATAGAGGACAGAATAATTTTCGGAAAAGAATGAATGAGTTCGGAGATCCAGTAATTTAGCAGGATATTAGAAACACACATCAGTTTAGAAGAAATCCTCAGTAATAGCATGATTTAAATAACAGAGTTATTAAAAAAGAAGGCAAACGACTTTAAAAATCCAGCAGTTTAAACATAATGGGAGTCGGTAGTTTAATGAAAACAGTAGGCTATTTCAGAAACCCAATAAAGTTGAAAATGAAGCAGGAATTTTAAAAGACAAAGTGATTTTAGAAAAGGTAAGCTGACTATGAAAACCAGTAGTTTGAAAACCAATAGAGCAGGAGTCTAATAAAGTTCAGTAGAGAGTAAAGGAATACATGATTTCAAGAATCAGTGTTTTGAAAAATAGAGTAGGAGTTTTAGAGTAAAATAGGATGAATTTCAGAAAAGGATAAAAACAAGAGTGAAGCAACAAAGTTTAAAGATTTCAAAAGAAGACTAATTAATTCTAATACCAGCCAAGTGTAACACAATTGATTTTGGTTTTAGCATGTATTAGGCCTAAGGTTTGCCTAGGCGTGCGTATACATTGCCTATTTATCTTAAAGGGCGACCATGCATATTTAGTTCTGATTTTAAGAGAGATAAATGATGATACATTTGCAGAAAAATGTTTCAACCAATTAACCACATTTTTGGCGAGATTATTAGATTAGGTACATGTTAACTAGACGTTCAACAGAGTATAATTGAAAACAGACATGCTGAAAGCAAAATTCTAAGGAACATAATATCTAATGCATATGGGAATACCTAAAAGACATGGTTTCTAAATGTAATGTTTATGAAAATGCAACAGAAGTACATCATAGCAGTTTTATTACTGGTTGTAATTATTAATTGTGAGCGAGGCTGATAAAACGATCTATAATAGACATGCTGGAATGAAGAACCTAAACAGGATTTCTAATGCATGAAAATGCATGTCCTAAACAGGATGTCTACTGCACATATAGGGAAATAAATCATATGATCATGGTTTCTACCCATTACTATACTAACATGCATAATCCCCTTCCTCATTCACTATCCATCCCCAATATTCGTTTACAAGTTATTACAAACTTGAATAATAAATTACATTAATGAAAGGAAAAATAAGAAGCTACTTGTATAGGGATCCTTCAATCAAGCCCATTTCTTCCAGCCGCACTCCTTTCGAGTTTCACAGCCTTACATGGCCTGGGTGCGACAAAGTTCTCTAGGGCCCCAAATGGGTCCCTGGCCAATGCCAACACCTAAGCAAAATTGCCAAGATTTTAACAAAGTGTAGTGTGGAATTACCAGCCTTGTGTATCAAAGTTCAATGAGTACTCAGGGGTACTCAAGGCAATGCTCACACGAAGGGGGTAGGACATAATTTCTAAGAGTAGTGGGAATGTGCTTATAGTTTAAAAGAGTGTTGAGTTTGAAAGAGTTCTGAAATAGCAGTTTTGAAAAAAATGACTTCAAACAACAATGTAAGAGTTTTACAAAAGGAAAATAGTTTGCAAAAGAGAAAGGCCAATCACAACCCAGCAAAGGTGTAGGGTCAAAACTCAACAGGGGAAAGGGAGTTGGAGACAAGTAATTCACATGTTAACAATAGAATAAAGTTACAGATTCACATAGTTACCACATAGTTGTCACAAAGCAATCATAGATTAACAGGATCAGAATTATATAGCATTTAGAAATCAGATTGAGGGATACAGGTTGCAGCATTAGAGGCTAAATAGGATATAAGAGCATGTAACAGTACTCATGTTGAGATAAGAACATTAACCTATAGACAAATAATCATACTATTGACATAAGTCTCACATAGAGTCACACAGGGGAACAAGAGACATATTAGACTGATAGGAAGGGAGGAATAGCAGGGGCATGCTAATTACACCAAACTCAAACTATTATAGAGAATCACATGAGGAAAGCAGAGTACTTATTAGACTAACAAAAGAGAAAGGACATTATAGAATCGTACTAATTACATGGTAGGCAGTAGAACCACAAGATAAAGCACCAATGGAACAGCGGGTATATAAACAAGAATTGAAGCATATTGTGCAGAGACACTTATAAAATTATCTTAGAGACATACCAGTTGATTGATATAGAATAGCAAGGTGCAAAGAGATGGAACAACAACAACAATATGCAGAACAAAGGAGCAACAGAGTAGTAATGTGCATAAGCAAAAGAGCAGCAAGGACTACTCAGTGTGTTTGTGTGTGCTATCAGTGTTAGTGTTCTTGTCAGTTAAGAGTGTGTGTGTAAAGAGAGAAGGCAGTGTATATATAGAGTTGAAAACCAAGTAATAACATAGGCAAATAGTAGTAATTTAGCATAATTACAGGAGTAATTGTTCAGTCAGAATCAATCAAAGTCAATCAAGGACTTGGACTCCCTTCAAACGGCACAATTAGTATCAGATAAGGAAAGAATCAAGGTATAAACATGGCCCTATACCATAACAGGAGTAGTAACGCATATAGCAAGTAATTAAGTCTAGGTACATAACATAGTAATTAGGGAGGGTATAAGTTAATCAATCAGCAGCATAATTGTGCCCATAAATAGGTACAATCTAGTTATATCAGTCCCAAAAATCACGGATGGAATCAAAATCATAAGGGGTTCAAGTCTAATCAAGGAAAATATCACACGGACAAGGAAATAATTCAAAATTAGTACAAAATACAAAGAAACTACACAGAATCACCTATTTAGGGAAGACATCACAAGTCTGAGGAATTTACACAAGGAATCAGTATAAGCCATTAGGTGAGTAGTCAATAAGGCAAATAATAAGACGTTCAAACATAGTCATTGAAAAACAACATTAATAGAACAACAGAAAATTAAGAATCATAGCAACAAATTAAAGGAAGAGTCACAAAGAACAAACAGACATTTTTGTAGGAAACAAATACACATAGTCAAGTAATAAAGGACGACCTAGCATAATAGTTCAGACAGCAAGAAAATCATGAGATACTCGTTCAAACGCAGTAGAGGTGGCTAAAAATCAAAGAAGAATGGTTTTAGAAACAGGGCTAAGAAACCCTAATTTTGAAGTTGTTAAAACGGAATTTTTCAGAGAAAAAATATAGAACAACTTCGTAACATTGTAGATATAGAACAGATCTTAAAAGAAAAACTAAAATATAGAGGGTTAGGGTTTCGTGAGAAACCAGAGAGAGAAGTAAGGGAACCTGGCTGTGAAACTCAGGACAAAGGTGTTTAGAGCACCATCGAGTCAAAACCCATCGGAGAAAGGCCGAAAACAACCCCAGGCAGAGCTTCCAGTGGTGGTCTGGCATGGTTGGAACCCATAGAGGTCTCAAAGGCGGAGAGGATCAGAGAGATAAGGCTTCAAGGCGGCTGGTGGTCGAAAGGGGTAAGACTGGAGGTGGCTGGAGAGACGTGGAGGCCATCGGAGAAGAAGAAGAACCCAGAAGGTTCTAGAGAGAGGAGGAGAGGAAGAGACGAAGAGAGAGAGTGAGGAGTCTTGAAAATGAGACTGAGAGGGGGGTTAGGTGAGAGTTAATTTAGGAAAGGGGGGATCTGGGTCGTTGATCTTATTTGATCAATGGCTCAGATTTAATTAGGGGTTGGGCCGGGAAAGGATTAGGATTGGGCTGGGGCGGATTTGGTTTGGGTCTTTGGTTAATTGGGTTAAGGGTTGGGTATTGGATTGAAATTGAAATAGGTTAAGAGTGGCTAGATTTTAAATACTCCTTAAAATAAGATAATTAATTAATTAAAATAACTAATAATAATATAAAAAATAAAATTAAGTTTAAATAAGTAAGATCACAGTAATTAACTAATATTAAGTGCAAAATGCCTAAGTTTTGAATAAAATATAGTACAAAGTGTTCAATTGGGCCATAATTGTAAAATTGTTGCAAAATAGCACCCAATTGGCTAATTTGCGAAATAATTGGATTTTAATGGATAGAAAATGATTATAAACAATATACTAAGCCAAAAAATATTTTTTGAGATTATTTATAGCATAGTTTATGAATTATTTGAATATGAAATATTAAAATAAGCAGGAAAATAATTTAATAAAATAGGAAAAAATACTCATTATTACAAAGAGTAATTTTGAAAGCTTATATGCAAGTTTGAAAATCATGGCACGGCATCACCCTTCGTGTTTTTACTCTCTTCCTCACGATGCAATGTATTATGTATGTCAATGTAATCAATGTAAATCATGGCACGACATCACCCTTCGTGCTTTTACTCTCTTCCTCACTATGCAAATTATGATGTAATCAATGTAAATCATGGCACGGCATCACCCTTCGTGCTTTACACTCTTCCTCACCAAAACAATGACAATATAAATGGCAAGGAATGCAGCATAGTGGAAATACAACTCAAAATCATCCGGCAAAGGGGAAGTATCAGTCAATATCATAACAATTGCCCAGCAAGGGTCTCAGTTATAGCCAATCATTTCAATATATCCTATACAATTGGGTTATCAATCGAACCAATACATCATGAGTTCACCACCCAGAGATTTCACAATATTCAACTTCCAAGTAGAGACAAATTCATATTATGACGAACTTGGAAGTAATAATAAGATTTTCATCAAAAATAGACTCACGGGCATGCTTGACACACAATGCATAGGTACTCGCCACCTCACATATGCATTGAACATGATAAACACTTAACACATAGCACACAATACCTATTCCCTCACCAAAGTTAGGCAAGACACTTACCTCGGGTCCAAAAAAAAATTAGCAATCAAGCCTCTAACACCGCCTTTCCTTTAGAATCGGACTCGGAAACGATATTATCTAGACATAATTAACTCAAGTATATTAATAATAACTCAATAAATCAATCCCATAGCCTAATTACCCATTTCCTAGCATTCTTCCAAAAATACCAAAATTCGACCCCGGGCCCGCTTGGTCCAAACACGAGGCTCGGACCAAAACCCGATCACCCATTTCCCCTCGAGTCGAAATATATAATTTGTTTTGAAATCCGACCCCAAAATAAGGTTGAATTGCCCAAAATTCCCAAAACCCCAACTCTACCCAAAACCCCTAACTTCTACTACTTGTTTTCATGATTTTAGCCCTAGATTCTAGGATGAAATCTTGTAAAAAGAAGTTAAGAAGTAAAGAAAATGAGTTAGAAATCACTTACTAATGTTTTGGAGAAGAAAGAGTGTTTGGAAAATCGCCTCTTATGATTTTAGGGCTTTGAAAAGTGAAAATAACTGACATTCCCATCTATTTATACCCCCCCCCCAAGGCCCCCACCGCGGTCAGCGAAAAATGGACCGCGGCCGCACTGAAGAAAACCAAGAAGAATTGAAGAAAACCAAGAAACAATGACTGCAGTGACATGCTTTGGTCAGTTGGCCATAACTTTCTCTACAGATGTCCAAATTACGATTTCTTTACCTTTCTGGAAACTAGAAACGGAGTGCTACAACGTTCGTTTCTAAATCATCACAACATTACTTGTAGATCAAAAGATATAGGCCTCTGAAGTCGACCAGTTTTCCAGCTCCCCCACATCGGACCGCGAAAAAACGGCCGCAGCCGCGAAGCCCTTAGCGCGGTCCGCAAAAATAGGACCGCGGACAGCGGTGGTAAGTTCAGGGATCGAGTTCAGTGACCTCCAACAGCTATATTTATAGCCTAAAAACAACCTGGGACCTACCCGAAACTCACCCGATCCCTCGGAACCTCAAGCCCAATGACACACACGACTCCCAAATCATCCTACGGACTTATTCAAGTATTTAAATCACCAAAATATCATCATAAACAAGGAATTAAACCTCCAAACTCATAGAATTTTCTTAAAACTTCATAAGGCTTAACTATTCCGATTTTGATCTGTAACACGTCATTTCAAGTCTGTTTTACACCAAATTTCAGAGATAACTCACACAATATATATTAAACCTGTTCCGGGCTCCGGAACCATAATACGGGCCCGATAACACGGTTTTCACATGAATATTCATTTTCAAAATCCTTAATGATTTTCAGAAAACAATTTTCTTTAAAAATTCATTTCTCGGGATAGGGACCTCGGAATTCGATTCCGGGCATAAGCCCAAGTCTCATATTTTCCTACGGACCCTCCCGGATCGTCAAATATCGGGTCCGGGTCCGTTAACCAAAAATATTGACCAAAGTCAAATTTAATCAATTAATTATTATAAAAATTAACTTTGCATCTAGTTTTCACATCAAAGCTTCCCGACTACACGCCCGGGCTAAGCACGCATATCGAGGTGAGATTAATGGAGGCTTTCGGGGCCTTGAAATACAAATTTAGCTAAATTAACTTAGGATGACCTTTTGGTCATCACAAAAAATGCCTAAGGGAAATTCCCAACACAGAGTTAGGCAAGCCACTCACCTTGACTGCGCTAATCAACTCAATACCATACTCTTACCACGAGTATACGACTCCGGGTGGCCCAAATCTATTCAATTCGATTGCACAATGTAAATATCACTTCAAGGGAACAAAATAGCTAATTATTTCTAAGGTAATACGCGAAATTAGGAAATTCACCCAAAAAGTTCCCGGGGCCCACGTCTCGGAATCGGGTAAAAATTATGTTTCCCGAACACCCATTCGCTCACGAAACCACTCAAACAAGAATCATCAAAATCCGACGTCTAAATCTCCCTAAATCCTCAGATTTCTACTTGGGGAAGTTACATCCCAATTTCATGGTTTTTCCTCCAATTTTATTGATTAGATTGAGGAAAATGATAGGGATTATTGATATAAAATTGGATTAAGGTTAGAAAATGTTACTTATGATTCTCCTCTTCGAATTCCACTGAAAATCGCCAATTCCTGAGCTCTCAATCGATTTTGGAGTTATGAATTTCTAACCCTCGGATATTGGTATAACCATCACAGGGATCCCGCACCTGCGACCTTGGGGCCGCACATGTGGTCACTTGACCGCATCTGCGGTCCCGCACTTGCGGAACCCAGACCGCACCTGCGACCACTGGCAACCCCCATTCAAACTGCATCTACGAACCTATCATCTGCACCTGCGTGTCCGCACCTACGGGAAAACCATCGCAGGTGCGAGACACCAGAACCAGCAATGGCTCAGCTATTCTCAAGGTTTCAAATTCACCCGTTGGGCATCCGAAACAACCCTGAGGCCCCCGGGACCTCAACCAAACCTACCAATTGACTTTAATACCTTGTTCAAACTTGATTAAGCCTTAAAAACACATCTCATAACATCAAAATCATCAATTCTGCATAGATTCAAGCCTAAGAACTTATGGAATTTCTAGAATTCACATCCGATGTTGAAACACGTCAAAGCTCATCTGAATGACCTCAAATTTTGAACACATGTCATAAATGACATTACGGACCTGTGGTCACTCTCGGAATTCCATTTTGAGTCCGATATCAAAATCTCACCTATCGGCCGAAATCGCCGAAATTCCAACTTTTGCCAATTCAAGCCTAGATCTACAACCGACCTCGAAAACACATTTTGAATACGCTCCTAACTCTTAAATCACCCAACGGAACTAACGGAGTCGACAAAATTCCATTCTGGATCTGTCTTCACACAGTTCTAGCTACGGTCCCATTTCTAAAGCCAAATTCCATATTTATGGACTATGTGTCCAAAATCACTCCGGATTTCACCACCCAACGCTCCGACAAGTTCCAATAACATAAATAGACATGGGAGAAGTAGTTATTAGGGGGGTCGGGGCGCTAACTCTCGAAACGACCGGCCGGGTCGTTACATTCTCCCCCTCTTAAGAAAATCTTTTGTCCTCGAACGAGTATAGAAACATACCTGAAGTTTTGAAAAGATGAGGATACTGACTCCGCATATCCTGCTCGGTCTCCCAAGTCGCCTCCTCGACCGGATGACCCCTCCACTGAACCTTGACTGAGGCAATATTCTTCGATCTGAGCTTCCTGACCTACCTGTCTAATATAGCCACATGCTCCTCAACATATGATAGATCCTTGTCCAACTGGACTGAGCTGAAATCCAAAACATAAGTCAGATCACCGTGATACTTCCGGAGAATGGAAATGTGGAATACCGGATGAACTCCTGCTAGGTTAGGAGGTAGGGCCAACTCATAAGCAACCTCCCCAAACCGTTTCAACACCTCAAAAGGGCCAATGAACCTCGGACTCAGCTTACCCTTCTTCCCGAATCTCATGACGCCCTTCATAGGCGATACCCGAAGAAAAACCTTATCACCAGTCATAAATGCCAAGTCACGAACCTTCCGGTCCGCATAACTCTTCTGCCTGGACTGAGCTGTGTGAAGTCTCTCTTGGATCACCTTCACCTTGTCCAGGGCATCCTGAACCAAGTCTGTACCTAACAATCAGGCCTCGCCCGGATCAAACCATCCTACTGGAGACATGCACCGCCTACCATACAAAGCCTCATACAGTACCATCTGAATGCTAGACTGGTAGCCGTTATTATAAGCAAACTCTGCAATAGGCAAGTATCGATCTCATGACCCTCCAAACTCCATCACACAGGCACGGAGCATATCCTCAAGCATCTGAATCGTGCGCTCGGACTGTCCGTTCGTCTGAGGGTGAAATGTTGTGATGAGGTCTATCTGGGTACCCAACTCACTATGAAAGGCTCTCCAAAAGTGCGAGGTGAACTGAGGACCTCGATCTGATACAATGGACAACGGCATACCATGCAACCAGACTATCTCCCGAATGTAGATCTGGGCCAACCTCTTAGGAGAATATGTAGTCAACACTAGAATGAAATGAGCTGATTTGGTCATTCAGTCCACAATCACCCAAATAGCATCATGCTTCCCCAAGGTCCGAGGAAGTCCAACCACAACGTCCATGGTGATCCGCTCCCACTTCCACTAAGGAAGCTTAATCTGCTGAAGTAATCCTCCCGGTCTCTGATGCTCACATTTGACTTGCTGACAATTTAGACACTTGGCTACAAGCTCTGCTATATCGTTCTTCATCCTTCGCCACCACTAGTGCTGTCTCAGATCCTGGTATATCTTCGCGGTACCCGAATGGATGGAATACTGCGAGCTCTGGGCCTCCTCAAGAATCAACCCCCAAAGCCTATCTACGTTGGGCACACAAATACGGCCCTGCATCCTCATCACACCATCATCACCTATGGTCACATCCCTGGAATCACCCTGCTGAACTCTATCCTAAAGAGCCCGAAGGTTGGGATCATCATATTGGTGCTCCCGAATGCGGTCATAAAGAGAAGATCGAGCAACAACACAAGAAAATACTCGGCGAGGCTTAGAAAGATCCAGTCTCACGAACTGACTGGCTAAAGACTGAACATCCAAGGCTAAGGGTCTCTCAGCTGCACAAAGATATGCCAAACTACCCAAACTCTCCGCCCGACGACTCAAGGCATCGGCCACCACATTGGCCTTCCCTGGGTGGAATAATATAGTGATGTCATAATCCTTGAGTAGCTCCAACCACCTACGCTGGCGCAAATTAAGATCCTTCTGCCCGAATATGTGCTATAAACTCCGGTGATCTGTGAATATCTCACAGGAAACACCATATAATTAATGACGCCATATCTTCAGGGCGTGAACAATCATTTCCAACTCCAGATCAAGAACATGGTAGTTTTTCTCATGCACCTTCAACTGTCTGGACGTGTAGGCAATCACCCTACCGTCCTGCATCAACACGGCTCCCAGGACAATCCTCGAAACATCGCAATAGACTGTATAGGACCCTGAACCTGTGGGTAATAGTAACACTGGAGCTGTAGTACAGGCTGTCTTGAGCTTCTGAAAGCTATCCTCACACTCGTTAGTCCACATAGAAGGTTCACCCTTCTGGGTCAGTCTGGTCATGGGCGCTGAAATGGATGAAAATCCCTCCACAAAATAGCGATAGTACCCAGCCAAAGCGAGGAAACTATGGATCTCAGTAGCTAAAGACGGTCTAGGCCAACTCTGAACTGCCTCTACCTTCTTCGGGTCTACCTTTATCCCATCCGAAGATACCACATGGCCAAGGAATGCCACAGAATCAAGCCAAAATTCACACTTAGAAAATTTGGCATACAACTTCTTCTCCCTCAAGGTCTGAAGTACGATCCTCAAATGCTGCTCATGGTCCTCCTAGGACTGAGAATATACCAGAATGTCATCAATGAACACGCTGGCGAAAGTATCGACATAAGGCCGAAATACGCTGCGCATCAGGTGCATGAAGGCTGCTCGGGCATTGGTCAGCCCAAATGACATAACAAGGAACTCATAGTGGCCATATCTGGTCTTGAAGGCGGTCTTCGAGATATCCGGCTCCCGAATATTCAACTGATGATTACCCGAATGAAGACCAACCTTGGAGAACACCCTAGCACCCTGTAACTGGTCAAATAAATCATCAATGTGGGGAAATGGGTACCTGTTCTTTATCGTCACCTTATTCAGCTGTCGGTAGTCAATGCACATACGCATCGAACATCCTTTTTATCACAAATAACACCGGAGAACCCCAAGGTGATACACTAGGCCTGATGAAACCTTTGTCAAGAAACTCCTACAACTGCTCCTTCAACTCCTTTAACTCAGGAGGAGCCATGCGATACGGAGGAATGGAAATGGGCTGAGTGCCCGACAACAAGTCAATGCCAAAATCAATGTCTCTATCGGGCGGCATACCCGGAAGATCAGCTGGAAATACATCGGTATAGTCCCTAACAACTGGAACTGACTCAACTATAAGGGTCTCAGCACTCACATCTCTCACATAAGCCAAGTATGCATCGTACCCCTTCTCAACCATCCTCTGAGCCTTAAGAAAAGAAATGACTCGGCGGGGAGTGTACTCTAAGGAACCTCTCCACTCTAACCTCAGTAATCCTGGCATAGCCAGCATCACAGTCTTGGAGTGACAATCAAGAATAGCATGGTAGGGAGAAGACCATTACATACCCAATATAACATCAAAATCTACCATACCGAGAAATAACAAATCAGCCCTGGTCTCAAAACCATTGATAACAATCAAACACGGCTGATATACGCGGTCCACAACAAGAGAATCTCCCACAGGAGTAGAAACATAAATGGGAGAACTCAAAGAATCCCGAGATATCCCCAGATGGGAAGAAAAATAAGAAGACACATACGAATATGTAGAGCCTGGGTCAAATAATACTGATGCATCCCTATGACAAACGGGAACGATACCTGTAATGACTGAATCTAAAGCAATGGCCTCGGATCAGGCTGGAAGAGCATAGTACCTGGCCTGGCCTCCCCCTCTAGGGCGACCTCGACCTCCCCGACCTCCACCTCGAGCTTACTGAGATGGTGGGGTACAGCTGGGGCTGGAAGAATAGTTGGAGGGCCTGGTGGAATGCGTGGAACCTGATAAGTCTGAGGTGGTGCACCCCTCCTAGCTCTGGGGAAATCTCTGATCACATGACGAGGGTCACCACACTCAAAACAACCCCTCGTAGGACATGGCGGTTGATGCTGACTCTGAACTGGCCTGCTAGACTGGCCGGTGATAACACCTCGAGCAGGAGGCACCTGAGATACTGGTGGTGCATAATAAGGCTCCTGAGGTCTAGAAGGAGCTGGAATACCACTGGCTGCTAGAAGAGCTTAATGAAGGGGCGACTCAAAAAACCCATACCATAGTGTGATGCTGGTGCACGGGCTCCTGAAAAATGGCCAGTCTCTCGAGACCTCTTTGCCTCTCTCTCCTCCCTGTCCCGGTCTAACATAGTCTTAATCCTCCGGGAAATACTCACAGCATGCTGATAAGGGATATATGTCTCCAGCTCTCTATCCATGCTGGTCCGAATACTGGGTGGAGTCCCTCAATAAAGCGTCAGACCCTCTCTCTGACAGTGACAACCCAAGCTAGTGCACGGCGAGCCAAATTGCTGTAACGGACTGCAAACTCTGACACAATTATGGTACCCTAGTGTAGCTACTCAAACTCTTCACGCCAAGCGTCCCTGAGGCTCTGAGGGACAAACTATAGTAAGAACATCTCTGAGAACTGAGCCCAAGTAAATGAAGCTGCCTCGTCCGGACTACTAAGCTCAAAAGATCACTGATAAGATGCTCCCCTCATCTGGAAAGCAGTGAAAGAAACCCCACTCGTCTCCACAATACCCATAGTGCGGAGAATGCGATGACACCCCTCAAGAAAATCAAAGGCGTCATCCGAAGCTAGTCCGCTGAACTCAGGTGGGTGGTACTTCTTGTACCTCTTAAGTCGGAGCTGCTCTGCCTCAGGAACAGCTATCCTAGACTCACATGCTGAGCTGGAGCTGCTGGGGGCATAGGAATATACTCTAGAACCTGTCCAACATGAATCCTCTGCTCAGGGGTACGGGCTTCAGGAGTCTGTGTCCCTTCCCCGGCCTGGGATGTAGCTAGGGCTATCGTAAGTAGTCCCGCCTGAGATAGAGTACTGAAGGCACTCAGGAACTTAGCCAATGACTCCTGGAGGGATGGATTAATAGGAGGGACCTCTTGTGCCCCTCCAACTGTGGCTGCTGGGGGATCATCTGCCTCTCCTCTCGCCGGTGCTCGGGTTGCATCGCGTGCTCATCCTCTGCCCAGCCCCTGCCTCTGACGTCTCTGGATGGGGGCTCGGGTGCCTGGTCATCAGTACGTCCGGTATGAGTACGAACCATCTATAAGCAAGAATAGAATAGAGTTTAAGAATTTTGATGACAGTAACTAACACGATACGGAATTCCAAAGAATATGATTGTTCTTAACAGTTACATAGCCTCTCGAAGATAGATACGGACGTCTCCGCACCGATCCGCGAGACTCTAATAAACCATCTTGTGACTTGTGACTCCTTTGAACCTAGACGCTCTGATACCAACTTGTCACGACCCGAATTTACCCTCCGAACGGTCTCGTGACGACACCTAGTCTCTACGACTAGGTAAGCCTAAATTGCAGAAAAATAAGACAAATAATAACAGAAACAGTAAAGATGAGTAATACTATAAAAATTAGCCGCTCGGCATCTACAACTCTTACTTTCCCAAAACTCGAAATGTCACCAAGTCACAAGCTTATACTACTATAGCTCTATATAACGGAATAAGCAAATTGTGTATATGTCTCTCTCCTATGCCTATACTAGAGTAGATGGGGACACATGGGATTCACGGACGCGGCAGAATTACTTCGCGGTCTCCTGGATCTGCACATGGGGAAATCATTTGCAAGAAAGGGCGTGAGTACTCCACATTCGGTACTCCGTAAGTGCCAAGCATAACCCCAGTCAAGTGGTGACGAGGTCAGGTTAAGGCTCTACTGAGTTTGAAAATAAGACAGTTATAAGTTTGAACAATGACATATAAATAGCTAAAATAAGCAGAATTTAAGGGAAAATTGGAATAAAAATAATAAAGAAAATCCCTCGGCTCAGCACATCATATATCTCAACAGCAAATATAGAATGCAGTACAGGGGGAAAGCTCTCGGATCTCAGTCCGTAGTCCCAATTTAAATATGCTATGCAGTACAGGGGGAAAGCTCTCGGATCTCAGTCAGTAGTCCCAATTTAAATATGCTATGCAGTACAGGGGGAAAGCTCCCAGATCTCAGTCTGTAATCCCAATTTAAAGATGAGATGCAGAATTCTATCGGGTACGGCTTAATTAAACAATTCAAGAAAACAATAGGCAAGAATAAGGTAAAACTACCTAAGCATGGAGCAAATAGTAGCAAATACGGGGAATTCAAGTGAAAACAGGTAGGTATTCTCATTCCTATGCTAACTAATCAGTAATTACATGAAGCAGTAATATAGGAATGAAATGAGTTGTGTCATGGAAGGAAAAGCGGGGATTTAGCAACAATGACCCGTGTACGCACTCGTCACCTCACGTACACGGCGTCCACATAGTAAAATCAGTATAAAAATGCCTAAGGGAAATCCCCAACACAAAGTTAGGAAAGCCACGTACCTTGACTGTGCTAATCAACTCAATACCACGCTCTTGCCACGAGTATCCGACTCCGGATGGCCCAAATCTATTCCATTCGATTGCACAATGTAAATATCACTTCAAGGGAACAAAATAGCTAATTATTTCTAAGCTAATACGTGAAATTAGGAAACTCGCCCAAAAAGACCCCCGGGCCCACATCTCAGAATCGAGTAAAATTTATGTTTCCCGAACACCCATTCGCTCACGAAACCACTCGAACAAGAATCATCAAAATCCGACGTCTAAATCTCGCTAAATCCTCAGATTTCTACTTGGGGAAGTTTCATCCCAATTTCATGGTTTTTCATCCAATTTTATTGATTAGATTGAGGAAAATGATAGGGGTTATTGATATAAAATTGGATTAAGGTTAGAAAACGTTACCAATAATTCTCCTCTTCGAATTCCACGGAAAATCGCTAATTCCCGAGCTCTCAATCGATTTCGGAGTTATGAATTTCTAACCCTCGAATTTTGGTATAACCAGCACAGGGATCCCGCACCTGTGACCTTGGGGATGCACCTGCGGAAAGTCTATCGCGGGTGCGGAAGTCACTTAAGAAGGTTGGGGCCGCATCTGCGGTCATGCACCTGCGGAACCCAGACCGCACCTGCGACCACTGGAAACCCCCCACTCAAACCGCATCTGCAAACATATCTTCCGCACCTGCGGGAAAACCATCGCAGTTGCGAGACACCAGAACCAGCAATGGCTCAGCTGTTCTCAAGGTTTCAAATTCACCCGTTGGGCATCCGAAACAACCCCGAGGCCCCCTGGACCTCAACCAAACCTACCAATTGACCTTAATACCTTTTTCAAACTTGATCGAGCCTTAAAAACACATCTCATAACATCAAAATTATCAATTATGCATAGATTCAAGCCTAAGAACTTATGAAATTTCTAGAATTCACATCCGATGCCGAAATACGTCAAAACTCATCTGAATGACCTCAAATTTTGCACACATGTCATAAATGCCATTATGGACCTGCTTTCGCTCTCAGAATTCCATTCCGAGTCAGATATCAAAATCTCACCTATCGGCCGAAATCGCCGAAATTCCAACTTTTGGCAATTCAATCCTAAATCTTCAACCGACCTCGAAAACACATTCTGAATATGCTCCTAACCCTGAAATCACCAAACGGAGCTAAAAGAGTCGACGAAATTCCATTCCGGATCCGTCTTCACACAGATCTAGCTATGGCCCAATTTCTAAAGCCAAATTCCATATTTATGGATTGTGTGTCCAAAATCACTCCGGATTTCACCACTCAACACTCCGACAAGTTCCAATAACATAAATAGACATGGGAGAAGCAGTTATTAGGGGGGTCGGGGCGCTAACTCTTGAAACGGCCGGCCAGGTCGTTACAATAGGGGATGGGTCCTAAATAAGGTACCTTTCCATTTCTACAAAGGAATCTAATTTATACAGTTGTCTAACAGATTTTTACGAATTCGTACAAATCCATTACGGTATTTATGCTTTGATCTTTGTTCCATTGTAGTAATCCCGCCCATTCTATTGTAAGCCTATAACGGCATTATCCCGAGGTAGGTTTTCACTCGACCTCCGGTGTTATGTGTTTTGGTCCTCGAGCCTCGCACTCCGTCACAAATCTCGAGCTCGATCTACCAAACTTGTTTGATCCATTTGAACTCGGGCTCGGTGTAACCTCTCGAACCTGTGAAATCGGACATACCTGATTTCGACCGTATGCAGATAGTCCCCGCGTTTCTTAAAATAAAATGATAAGAAACGATTTAAATCTCAAATTTCCGAAGTCCCTGATGATGACATCATCCTCATGATGTAAGTGTTGAAGTGACCGACACGTCCCATCGGTTTGCCTCCCCAAAATGTTAATGTGCATCAGTGTTGGTCCGCCACTAGCGCCACCGAATGGTCACCTATCTCCTATAAATACTTGGTTATTTGTCTCATTAATGGTTCTTCAATTTGCATCTCTTCTGATCCCTCCGTCTATTTATCTTCTTCTCTTCCGCTTCCTTAACGCTAAAAGTCATCAAATCTTACTTCTTTCCGGATTTTTCAACCGGAAACAATGGCTAAAACTTCTGAAGTTGTCCCTCAAAAAGAGAGATGTTCCTCTTTTTTTCCCATTCCGTCGTCCCTCCACGAGATCGTTCCTGTTGGTTGTAATTTGAATAAAGGCTTCTCCATCGAAAATCCTCCTGATGTTCCTGGACGAAGTGAACATGCTTCGAGATATATTCGTTTGATAATGGACAAACATGTCATGACCCAAATTCCCAACTTTAGGGATCGTGAAGGCGCCTAACACCACCCTTGCTAGGTAAGCCAATGTTAGAGTTCGACTAGCTATTTTCCTTTGATTATCCATTTAAACATAATAAAATAAACTTAAAGTAAACTTAATCTAATTGTTTCCAGTAAATAATTCCAAGTGTAAAATAATAAACATATAAATAAATCGAGCCACGAACTAATTATATAAACAACTCTAAGACTAACCCAGGGTCTGGTGTCACAATTCACGAACTACTAAAGAAAACTACAATAATGGGCTGAAAGAAATAATGTGTAATTTTTCTGAATCAAATAACACAGTAATCTCAATATTATAGAGAAGAATCTCGGGATATGTGAATGCCGGCAGATGTACCTCGTGTCTCCGGAAATAAATAGGTAGCAGCTCTAAATATTCCTACTGTTGGCCGGTACCTGGATCTGCACAAAAGAGTGCAGAGTGTAGTATCAGTACAACCGACCCCATGTACTGAGTAAGTGCCGAGCCTAACCTCGACGAAGTAGTGAAAATACTACGGCGGGGCATCAACAATATAACCTGTGACAATAATAAATAATAAAGCAAGAAGGAAATCTAAAACAAGTAAATAATAACAACTACAACCACTATTTAGGATAACTCCGTCACCTTCCAGGTCTAAGCTATAACCAATTCTCGAATAAATTTCCAAATTTCCAAACTTTACTTTAAATTAACCACATGTACAATATATGAGAAAAACCGTAGAGTAAAACAAGAATTTTCAAATCTTTGTAATTAAAATCAGTAAAACATAATTATTCACCCTTATCACTGTCTTGTTGCGGCGTGCAACCCGATCTCACCTGTCCACCCTTATCACAATCATTTATCAACCCTTATCACAATCAATTTCACCCCTTATCACAATCAATTTCTCTACTCTTATCACAATCAATTTTGCCCCCTTATCACAATCAATTTTTATTTGTTTATCAGAAACATTCACAATTCTGGCCAAGCCTTTCACAACACTTTTATTTCAACAATTGCAAACAGAAAACAGTATAGCTCGTAAGCTTTAACCAATATCATTTCACAATAAAACCAACCAGAATATATGTAAACACCGTAAAGCTGTCAACCCAGCTCAGTCTTTATGTACCATGATAGAATCCAGAGAACAACAAACACTTTTAACACACTTGCAACAACAATTGGCAATAATCAAATGAAACCAAATAGCCACATAAACCTCAACAATCATAAAACAGTTAAACTGCATTTATCATAACTTCCTCAATATTATCAAAAATTGAAACCGACAGGAATATATATATATATATATATATATATATATATA
>ML272370.1:0-35273 GCA_005239495.1 Nicotiana undulata | reverse complement strand
TGTGTGTGTGTGTGTGTGTGTGTGTGTGTGTGTCTCGTAAAGCGATGTCGAACAACTCAACCTTTATGTACCATAAAGAACATAAAACAATTAATACATGAATCAATTAAATTGGAAACGGGGAAGGGATCATGTTCAACAGACCATTTGGTGGTGCATAGATACTCGTCACCTCACCTATCCACCACACACATGCAATTCACATAGCAAATAAGTGGGGATTCCTATTCCCTCAAGTCAAGGTTAGACCAAACACTTACCTCAATTTCGTAAGCCACTCACTGCTCAATTATAGCTTTTCCTTTAGAATCTTGCTCTAACTTACTCGAATCTAACCATAATTAACTCAATATCATTAATTAATGCTAAAGAAACTAACTTTATTGAAAAATAAAAAATTCCCTAAGTTTTCTCAAAAAAAGTGAAACCCTAACCCCGGGCTTACTTGGTCTAAACTCGGGGTTCGGACCAAATTACGTTTACCCATTCACCCACGAACCCAAATATACAATTAGTTTCGATATCCGACCTCAATTCGAGGTAAAGATTCGATTTTTAAAAAATTTCCTAATTCTACCCAAACCCTCAATTTTTACCATCAAAATTCTTAGTTTCTGATTTAAAAGTGATGAAAAACAATAAGGAATTGAAAGAGTAAAGTTTAGAATTGATTACCTACGACTTGGAGATGATATTTGGTAAAGCAATTCGCTCCTAGGGCTGTGGGGTTCGAATATATGAAGAAGAAGAAGGTTTGCCCATTTTTTTAAAAGAGTTTTTTATATTGCTGGGTAACATACCTATGCGTTCGCACTCGTCTGCTCGCGATCGCATAGGGTAAGGGGGACTGACCTTCACGTTCGCATGGTGGAGTACGCGTTCGCATAG
Source organism: Nicotiana undulata (assembly GCA_005239495.1). Taxonomy (NCBI): domain Eukaryota; kingdom Viridiplantae; phylum Streptophyta; class Magnoliopsida; order Solanales; family Solanaceae; genus Nicotiana; species Nicotiana undulata. The sequence goes on along the minus strand of ML272370.1, from coordinate 34,385 downwards.
TGTACTGGGTTCCCCCCTACCCCAGGCCCAAATTCCTTATGCGTTCGCATAGGGGAAGGGGCGTTCGCATAGCTTAGCCCAACGAAGCCTTCACGATCGCATCCTTATGGCCGTGTTCGCACAGTACAAAGAAAATGGACCCCTTGAGACTACACTATGTTGATACCCAATTTTTCCTCAAATTATTTTCCAAACTTGTATATATGCTTTTTAAATCACTCTTAGCAATAATGAGTATTTTTCCTAATTTTTACATTTTTATCTGAATTATTTCCATATTTATTCAGTATTTCGTATTTAAATAATTCATAAATCATGCTCTAAATAAATCCCAAAATATTCACCAACTTAATATGTCATTTATAATTACTGTTTATTTATTAAAATTCAATTATTTCATAAATTGGCCAATTGAGTGCTATTTAATTGCAATTACAATTGTTTTGCAATCATAGCCTAATTAGTCGTTTTATACCTTTAAAATCCAAATTTATGTCCTTATTTTTAATCTTGTCTAATTACTGTAATTATACTTATTTTTAACTTAATTTCATTTTATACAATTAGTGGCTATTTTAATTAATTAACTATCCTATTAAATCGAGTATTTCACAACCAGCCTCTTCCTATTTTAATTTTAGCCACATTTGGCTGACTCAATTACCCAACCCCTGACCCAATTGAGACCATCCCAAACCCTCTTCTTACCCGGCCCAAACCCCAAATCCATCTGGACTGTTGATCAAATTAGATCAACGGTCCAGATCATTAATTCCCTTAATTAACTCCCCAACTACCCCCCGTCTCTCTCATTCTTTGAGACCTCACTCTCTCTCATATCGTCCCTTCCTCTCCTCCTTCTCTCTAGAACCTTCTGGGTTCTCTTTTTTCTCCGATGGGTTTCCACTGCCTCTCCGGCCACCTCCAGTCTCATCCCTTTCAATCACCGGCCACCTAACGCTCGTCTCCCTGATTCCCTTCGCCTCTGAGTTCTTGTGAAGCTTCAACCATGCAAGAACTGCCATGGAGGCTCCTTCCTAGGTTGTTTCCATCCTTCTCCGGCGAGGTTCGACTCGATGGTGCTCTAACCATCACCATCTCTAAGTTTTACAACAGGTTCTTCGATTATCTCTGGATTTCTTATGAAACCCTAATTTTTGCCTAAACCTCTTAAATCTCTAGTATTTTTAACGATTCCTACTTATTTCTTCATGTTTTACCTTATCCTCAACTGAATCTCTAAGATTCAGCAGCTTTTAAACGTTTTACTTCATGTTTCGAGACTAGGGTTTCTCAAAACCTCTTATATGCTAGTCTTAACTGAGTTTCTCTTTCATACTTAAGCATGTTCCCTGCATATCGTAATGATTTTGTGATTTTATCTTGCCTATGTTGAAACCCTAATGTTTCGTGTTTCTATGTTTGGTTCTCTTGTTGTTTGATTCTTTCTGGGTTTTCTGTGATTATCATGCTTCGAATAAGTCCTTTGGTCTACTTGTGACATCTCCGTGTGATTTTATCTCGTATGTTTGTTCAAATTTCTGCCTATTTCTGTCAATACTACTAATCCGTGCTTATTTGCTACGATTGTTTGTCTTCTCTGTTTATATGCTGAACTATAGAATCAAAACTTTCTCTTGATTGGTTCTGACTTTTCTTACTCGATGGTCTGATTGGAAGATCTCTTTTAAAACCTTGGAATGTTGTTTGTCCACTTAAATTGATTGATTCCTTTGCCCTATATGTTTTCCCTAACAGAAGTCGTCTGAATTTAGTTTTAATTGACTACCCTATACTTAGTAAACTTTGATTCTTTCATTATTGGCATGATACTGATTTTGTTACCTTATGTGGCATATGTTCCTACCATTTGAATTTGAATCCTTAACTTAAGGGATTAGTTGTCTTAACAACTCATTGACTTATCTGAGTTCCTTAATTACCATGTTACTTTGATATTTTCCTTATTTAACTCTGTACAGTCTCCTATTTGCCTTATATGCTGAGTGTTCTTTACCATTCTTAGAGTTTTGAATCCCACAATTCGAGGGAACCATGTATTCTTTCTCACTGATTGATTCTGCCTTCTCCTATTTGTGATTCTTACCTTATGTGATCGCATATTTCTCAACTATAAATACTGTGCTCTTTCATTGAGCAAAGGGAGTCGAACACAGTCAATAGACCCACTTTCACACACAGACTGACATTAGCATCAGTCGAATACTGTTTCATTCCTTCTATATTACTCTCTTGCATTCTACATCTCTTGGACTTCTTTTGCCTCTATTATTATCTTTTACTTGCTACTAGTCGGCTGCTAAGCCAAGGCTATCAATGTGCTATTCAATACTCTCTCTTCTGTTGCTCTTTACTTGCGTCATTGGTATGTCCTAGTTAATATTATTGCACTCCAAACAATATGCTTCAATTTTGCTTAAGGTTCCTGCTCTTTCTTTTGTGCTTCTATTTGTGGTTCTATTGCTTACCCTGTCACTAGCATATCTAATCCCTTATATGATCTCTCTTTTTCTTCTTCTAGTTCAATTTAATCCTGTGTTATTTTCTGTAGCTTATCATGTCCTATACTGTAGTTGTTCCCCATTCCTCCTATCTGCTTATTATATCCTATATGTTTGTGTAGCAGCTGTGTACTATTTGGTATCTCCATGGGTTGAATCTGTACCTAAACTTATTACATACTATCACCCTTATTTGTCCCCTGAACCCTTTTCCATGTTTGTGATTGTTCCTTGGTATCCTACTGAGTTAGGACTCTCTGTTGTTTTAACATTAATCCTTATGTGTTTTCCCTGAAACTATGTGACTTCAAAACTTCTTTTCAAACTTAAAACTCCTTTTCAAAAGCACTTTCACAATTCCTAGACCCTAAGGTTCTACCCTCCTCAGTGTGAGCATCGCTTAGGGAATCATGAGTTCCCTATGAACCTTGAGATACTGAGGTAAGGGTACTCTACGCTGCACTTATTGACTGTCGACATTCCTGGGTGCTGGTATTGGCCAGGGCCCCCATTTAGGCCCTTTGGGAGCTTTGTCGCACCCAGGTGGATGCAAAGTTGTGGACTTGAGAGGGGTGAGCCTGGAAGATAAGGCCTGATTGAAGGCTCTCTATAGATTAACTTCTTATTTTCCTTCTTCATTACTGTAATCCATTTATTATGGTCTGTAATAATTTGTAAACGAATCTTTGGAGCTGGATAGTGACTATGGGAGGGAACTATGCATGTTTAGTGTAGTATGGGTAGAAATCATGACTGTAGGCTTTATTTCCCTATGTGTGCAATAGTATCATACTTAGGACATGCATATCATGCATTAGAAATCATGTTTAGGTTCTTATTTTAACACACATGTTATGTTCATGTCATCTTATACCATGCTCACATTTATAACTACAACAAGTAATAAAAAACTGTTGTAATATACTACCATTGCATTTTTCATAAGCATGGCATATAGAAACCATACTTTAGGTATTCCTATGTGCATTAGGTATCATGATCCTTAGGATTTTGTTTTCAGCGAGTCTGTTTTCGATTATACTCTGTTGAACACCTAGTTAACATGTATCTAATCTAACAACCCCCATAAAAATATGGTTAATCTACTTGAAATATTGGCTGTAAACGTATATCTCGTAAAATCAGAAACAAAACATGCATGTTCCCCCTTAGGCAATACATATAACGCCTAGGCAAACTTTAGGCCTAATTAAAATTTAATCAACTATGCTGGAAATAGTCTATCTCTTTTAAATCTCTTGGGTTTTGCTGATTCTGCCCCTTCGAAACCTGCTCTATTTTGCTAAACTCATATGCTGTTTTTTTAACAATTCTAAAGCTACATACTTTCTTACTTCTCATTACTGGTCTCAGGATCTCTAATTCCCATCCTATTTTTAAAAAACTATTAAGTTTTTTAGTTGTTTCATTATAGAAAATTCTTCTACTTCTGAATACCTGCTAAACTATTATTTTCTGAAATGAATCAATTCCTATTGACTACTGGATCTTTATAGTCCCCTTTTAAAATAAAGTTTCAAATGAAAGCACTGCTGGTTTTCTGAAAAACTGTTTCTCCTTTTGCTAAGAATTTTCTCAAACTATTGTGCATTTCTAAATCCTAACGATGTCTTTAAATCACTATATCTTATTTACTCATTATTTAAAAGCATTTCAAACCCATGATTTCATAACTTTCATCTATGTTTTCGGAAAGGTTTAATCATTGCCTATTTCTAAGTTTTATTGATGCCTTTATCTACTGTACATTTTGAAGACAATTGTCAGCTTTTTAATTTCAGTTCTCTAAAATCAGACTCCTACTATTTTATTAAACTTCCTATTTTTGAACCCTACTGCCTTTGCTAAAATGCCTTGTCTTCAAACTTTCCTTTGAGACTTTAATTGTGTTTGAGACGTGCCACTTACATGCTTAATTGCGGAGGACCTGTGAGCCTATTACTTGTCCTGTGTGATTCCCACTACATGTGTTCTACTTGTTTTTGCACTGTTGCTAGTATTTTATCCTTTACACCTAAGTCAGCCTAGTCCCCGCCTTTGGTAGGATTAGTAGTCCTAATCACCCTCCAGGACTTATAGGATGGGACGGGTAACGGCACGCAATAAGCATTCGTGACCAACACGCGTTTTAAATAACCTTTACGGGGTGGGAAGGGTAGAATACGGATATGATGACTGATGCGCTAATACCACGTGTAGCCGCCTCCCCGAGGTGTGACATACCGGGTATTTCATTGAAGTGATCCGTATTACTTTAAACCTAGGACACTTCTTTTTTTTTCAAAATGTTTATGTTATTCAAAACCTTTAAAGATTTTCATACTTGTTTTAAATCCCCTCTTATGTGAACCTTATTTGTTACTTGCTTACCGTCCAAATTCACAAAATTTATTGGCTGGGACCCACAGTTGTGGATCCTTAGGGGTGCCTAACACCTTCCCCTTGGGATAATATCAAGCCTTTACCCGTTCTCTGATAATGCAAACTAGTCTATGAGTTATCAATTCTAGGTGCCCTAACGCACCGTTAAATCGTTAGGTGGCGACTCTTCCTTTTCTTTTAAAGAAGTTGTCAATAATGTCTTAACCCGATCTCTCCGTACCTAACCCGTGCGATAGGAAAAATGGGACGCGACACACTATGCGATCGCGGACCTAGCTATGCGATCACATAGTACACGGGACCTGGGCACCAGAAACAGAACTACAGCAACAATTTCACATGTTCAACACCTCTCGTGGCCTATCCGAAACTCACCCGAGCCCTCGGGGCTCTAAACAAAACATGCATGCAAGTCTAAAAATATTATACGGACATGCTCGTGCGATGAAATCATGAAAATAACAAGAAAAACTATGAATTAAACCTCAAAACTCATCATTTTCATCAGGAACACTTAAAGTTCATAATTTCTCAACCGGATGTCCGAATCATGTCAAATAAATTCCGTTTTCACCAAATTTCACAGTTAATCTTTAAATATCATAACAAGTCTATACCGAGCTCCGGAACCAAAATATGGGCCCGATAGCAATGATTTCAAACATTAATCTTTTTCTTTATTTCATAAATATTTCAGCAAAACAATTTCTTTCAAAAATTGATTTCTAAGGCTGGGGACCTCGGAATTCATTTTCGGGTCCCATATTTTACTGCAGACCTCCCGGGATCGTCAGAACACAGATCCGGGTCCGTTTACTCAAAATGTTGACCAAAGTCAACTATAATAAAATGTTAACTCTAGAAATTACTATTTCTCATATTTTCGCATAAAAGCTTTCTGGTTTCACGCCTGGACTGTGCACACAAATCGAGGTATTTAAAATTAACCTTTTCTGGGATATTAAGCCTAGAACGGAGTCTAAATTCATAAAATGACCCCTTGGGTCATCACAATCTCCACCTCTAAAATAAACGTTCGTCCTCGAACGGCAACAGAAAATTACCTGAATTGGCAAACAAGTGTGGATATCTACTTTGCATGTCCGACTCGGAACCACAAGTAGATGCCTCAACGGGATGGCCTCTCCACTGCAATCGAACTGAAGGATAACTCTTAGATCTCAACTGACGAACATGCCGGTCAGAAATGGCTACCGACTCCTCCTCATAAGTCAAGTCTTTGTCCAATTAAACAGAGTTGAACTCTAACATGTGGGACGGGTCACCATGATATTTCCGGAGCATAGACGCGTGGAATACCAGATGAACTGAGGATAACTGTCACACCCCGAATTAACCCTCTGAACGGGCTCGTGACGACACCTAGTTCCTATGACTAGGTAAGCCTAAAATATACGGGGAAATAAGACAAAACAGTAATAAAACAGTAAAGGTGTAGCAATAACTATAAAACTTAGCCGCTCGGCATGTACATCTTTTACTTTCCCAAACCCCGAATATCACAAATCACAAACTCTGTACTACTGTAGCTCAAAACAAAGGAATAAGGAAAAATGTATCTTTTTATGTCTCCTAAATCTATAATGGAGTGGAAGGGGACACATGAGATCCTGCGGACGCGGCAAAATTACCTCGCGGTCTCCTAGGCAACTTCTATGATGCGCCTAACCACGGTACTGTGTGCTGGTACCTGTATCTGCACATGGGAAAAACATGCGCATGAAAGGGCGTGAGTACTCCACATTCGGTACTCCGTAAGTGTCAAGCCTAACCCCAGTCAAGTAGTGACGAGGTCAGGTTAAGGCTCTAGTGAGTTTTAAAAAACAAGTCAGTTATAAGTCTAAATAGTGAAATATAAATAGCAATGATAGCAGGATTTAAAAGGAAAACTGAAGGAAATAATATAGAAGAGCCCTCGACTCAGCACACCATATATCTCAACAGCAAATATGCAATGCAGTACAGGGGAAAAGCTCCCGGATCTCGGTCCGTAGTCCCAATTTAAATATGCTATGCAGTACGGGGAAAGCTCCCGGATCTCGGTCCGTAGTCCCAATTTAAATATCCAATGCAGTACATGGGTAAAGCTCCCGGATCTCGGTTTGTAGTCCCAATTTAAATATTCAATGCAAAAGTCTATCGGATACGGTTTAATTAAACAGTTCAAGAAAACAATAGGCACGAATAAGGTAAACTACCTAAGCATGGTGCAATTAGTAGAAAATAAGAGGAATTCATGTAAGGACAGGTAGGCATGCTTATTACTACGCTAACTACTCAGTTACGACATAAAGCAGTAACATAGGAATGAAAATGAGTTACGTCATGGAAGGAAAAGTGGAATTTTAGCAATAATAACCCGTGTACGCACTCGTCACCTCACGTACACGGCGTCCACATAACAAAATCAGTATAAAAATACCTAAGGGGAAAGCCCCAACACAGAGTTAGGAAAGCCACTTACCTTAGCTGCACTAATCAACTCAATATCACGCTCTTGCCACGAGTATCCGACTCCGGGTGGCCCAAATCTATTCAATTCGATTGCATAATGTAAATATCACTTCAAGGAAACAAAATAGCAAATTAATTCGAAGCTAATACGCAAAATTAGGAAATTCGCCCAAAAAGTCCCTCGGGTCCACGTCTCGGAATCGGGTTAAAATTATATTTTTCGGACACCCATTCACACATGAGTTTAACCATATAAGAATCTCTCAAATCGGAGGTCAAAAACCCAATCAAAATCCAATAATTTGGTCTATGAAGTTCATACACTTTTTCCCAAATTTTCCACCAAAATTTGAATTTTAAGGACTAGATTTAAGTTAGGAATCATGGAAATTTATCCAAGTAGGTTAGAAATCACTTACCCAAGTTACCCAGGTGCAAAAGTCGCATAAAATCGCCCATCTCGAGCTCTTAAATTCAAAAATGGTGAAAATAACATAAACCCTTAGAATTTTGTATAAACAACCCAGGGATACCGCACCTGCGACTCTTGGACCGCACCTGCGGAAAATCCACCGCAGGTGCGGGAACTCACTTAACAGGGATGGGCCGCACCTGCGGAACCCAGACCGCACCTGCGACCACTGGAAGCCCCTGCCTAAACTCCTTACCTGCGAGCCAAATTCTGCATCCACGAGCCCGCACCTGCGGTTCCCCATCCGCATGTGCGGAACACCAGAACCAGCATTGGTTCATCTGTGTTCCAAGTTCCAAAATCACCCATTGAGCACTTGAAACACCCCCGAGACCTCAACCAAACTTAACAATCAGTCCTAATACTTCAATCAAACTTAGTTGAGCCTTCAAAACACATCCCATAACATCAAAATCATCAAATATGCATAGATTCAAGCCTAAGAACTTATAAAATATTCACATCCGATGTCCGAATGACCTCAAATTATGCACACACGTCATAAATGACATTACGGACCTGATGTCGCTTTCGGAATTCCATTTCGAGCCTGATATCAAAGTCTCACCTATCGACCGAAATCGCCGAAATTCTAACTTTAGCCAATTCAAGCCTAAATCTACAATCGACCTCGAGAACACATTCCGAACACGCTCCTAACCCCGAAATCACCCAACATAGCTAACGGAGTCGACGAAATTCCATTCCGAATCCGTCTTCATTTAGTTCTAGCTACAGCCTAATTTCAAAAGCAAAAATCCACATTTAAGGACTAAGTGTCCAAAATCACTTCGGATTTCACCACTCAATGCTCCGAAAAGTTTCAATAACATAAATAGACATGGGAGAAGAAGTTATTAGGGGATCGGTGCGCTAATTCTCAAAATGATCGACCGGGTCGTTACAATAACCCTGGAGGCAACGCAAGTCTATAAGCTACCTCCCCCACTCTATCAAGAATCTCAAACGACCCGATATACCTAGGGCTCAACTTACCCTTCTTCCCGAATCTCATAACACCCTTCATGGGAGACACACGAAGCAATACTCTCTCTCCAACCATGAATGTCACATCACGAACCTTACGATTGGCATTACTCTTTTTCCTAGACTGAGCTACACGAAGTATCTCCTAAATGATCTTGACCTTATCCAAGGCCTCTTGAACTAAGTTTGTACCGAGTAACCGAGACTCTCTCAGCTCAAATCATCCAACTAGCGATCTGCACCGTCTACCATATAATGCCTCATAAGGAGCCATCTGAATGCTCGACTGATAGCTATTATTATAAGCAAACTCAGCTAACGGCAAGAACTGATCCCACAAACCTCCGAAGTCAATAACACAAGTGCGGAGCATGTCTTCCAATATCTGAATGGTACGCTCGGACTGCCCATCAGTCTGAGGGTGAAATGTTGTAATCAACTCTACTCGGGTACCCAACCCACGCTGAACTGTCCTCCAAAAGTGCGTAGTAAACTGCGTACCTCGGCCAGAAATAATAGACACGGCCATACCATGAAGGCGAACAATATCCCGAATATATAACTCAGCTAACCACTCCGAAGTATAAGTACTCTCCACATGAATGAAATGTATTGATCAGTCAGCCTATCCACAATAACCCAAACTGCATCAAATTTCCTTTGAGTCTGTGGGAGTCCAACAACGAAGTCCATAGTGATACGCTCCACTTCCACTCAGGAATCTCTATCTGCTGAAGCAAACCACCAGGTCTTTGATGCTCATACTTTAGCTGCTTACAATTTAAGCAACGCGCCACATAAGCAACAATGTCCTTTTTCATCCTTCTCCACCAATAATGTTGTTTCAAATCCTGATACATTTTGGTTGCACCTGGACTTAGAACTTTGAGCCTCCTCAAGGATCAACTCACGAAGGCCATAATAATTAGGCACACATATACGACCCTGCATCCTCAAAACACCATCATCTCCAACTGTAACCTGCTTGGCACCACCGTGCCGAAGTGTATCCCTAAAGTCCATCAAATGCGGGTCATCATCCTGCCGATCTCGGATACGCTCAATTAGAGAAGACCGAGCGACCGTACAAGCTAGAACACTGTTGGGCGACATATCCAACCTCACAAACTGATTAGCCAACATCTGAACGTCTGAAGCTAACGGTCTCTCACCCACCAGAATATACGCAAGGCTGCCCATACTCACCGCCTTCCTACTCAATGCATCGGCCTTCCCAGGATGATATAATATGGTGACATCATAATCCTTTAGTAACTCTAACCATCTCCGCTGCCTCAAATTTAGATCTTTCTGCTTGAATAAGTACTGGAGACTGCAATGGTCAGTAAAGACCTCACACGGCACGCCATAAAGATAGTGCCTCAAAATTTTCAATGCATGAACAATGGCTTCCAACTCTAAGTCATGAACTGGATATTTCTTCTCATGGAACTTCAGTTGTCGAGATGCATATGCAATCACTCTGCCATCATGCATCAATACTTCTCAAACTCCAACTCGGGAAGCATCACAATACATCGTGAAAGAACCTGAACTTGATGGTAGCACCAACACCGGTGCTGAAGTCAAGGCTGTCTTGAGCTTTTGAAAGATCGCCTCGCACTCATATGACCAGTTAAATGGGGCACCTATCTGAGTCAATTTAGTCAGTATGGCTGCTATGGATGAGAACCCCTCCACAAAACGACAGTAGTAACCCGCCAAACCCAAGAAACTCTTAATCTCCATAGTTGTAGTAGGTCTAGGCCAGTTCTTGACTGCCTCTATTTTCTTAATAGTTGCTCATAGTAAATTACAGTATTATCAAATAGCTTCACGTCAACAAAGAAAATCTCCTTTCAAACCTTCACAATACCGATGACGAGATACAATGCTTGAAGACCTTGCAATTATATACCTGAATTAACGTGCCTCATTTAACGCCACATGGGCGGGCACCTACCTTATAGGTTAAATCTCAATAATTATAACACGGATTTGGAAAATTATGCACAAATAGATAATTAATTCATTCATTTATTTATTATTTGTTCAGTTATTACTATTATACAAAAAAATTCTAATAACCCTAACATGCATGACTCCCTGTTAGTACTATAGTAAGATTTTAATTTCACAAGGGAGAATTTAAACACAAGAATTTTCATCACTAGGATCTCGTCCTTCCATAACTTCCACCACGGCTCGTAGCCCTATCTAAACATATCAAATCATATTAAAATACGAGGATCTCTCCCTCAATTCTGAATCACAAGTAATATGCATATCGTGTCACTCGAAACCTTCCCTTTTCTTCCTTTAAATATTTTCCATTAAACAAAATTTACGTAATGATAGACATAGCTATCTCCATAGAATTTCTCAATACTAGTGTTCACACAAGTAGATTTCAGAGTTACGAAGCTCACCCATGAGTGGAGCATATTAGAAATTTTTTATTAGATACGCATAACTGTATCAAGTTCAGGAAATCATAACTTTATAATAATTAGAGATTGTTCTTATAACGACACCATTTAATGTAACGACCTCAACCATACCATAGAGAATATATTAACAGACTGGGTCTCCACCTCTAGAAATCTGACCTCCACCTTCGACATTCCGACCCCCTTTTCCGTAGTTGGTCATGTAGTTGAGTTGTAACTGCAATGGGGAAGGTAGAAGGAGTGCACTGATGAAATATGACTCTCCCAAGTCTAGGACAGTTTCTACCACTAGTCGAAATAGAGTATCAACTTGCCCAGAGTCGCACAAAAAATTTTACAATCATAACTGAGTCCTTTAATGAGTCTGTGGACTTTCTCTCTTGCTATCTGAATCGAAGTAGGAGTATGACGGGCTAACTTATCAAACCTGATGGCATATTCTGACACCGTCATATGACCTGACACAACCGTTCAAACCTTATGCGCCACGCAAAATGGGAAGTTCGAGAAACAAACTCTTTCGAAAGAATTTATGAGAACTGATTCAAGTAATTGATGTTGCATTGGATGGTCACCCTCTTCGTAGGCTTGTCACAAACACCGGCGGCCAATTTCTTCTTTTATTATGCTAACTCAACACTGTTGAGCTACCCCTTCTATTCATATACTTTTCATTATTTTTTTGGGGTAACTCTCATCTCTATTGACACACAATGATCACAAAAGTAAAGCTATACACAGATCATTCTTGGCACGAACTATATAGTCTAGAAGCTCGTCAACCACTGTACTCCCTCTGGAGCACCCCAAAATCCGCAACCGTGACTTCCACGCTGAGTATACCTTCTGTAGATTTAATGTTTTTTGAATAACTCCATTGGTAATGAGGTATAGGGTTAATAAGGAGACTGGCATACCGCAATTCCTAGCTTTATCTCTTGCAACATCTCCAGCCTTATACATTCCAAGCCAAAACCGATATAACACATGACCCCGCAATCTATTCCTTGATGGTGGACTTCCCAACTTGGCACGAAGTCATAGGTCACAATGTTTGATAATACACAATGTTAAAATCCAAAGCTCATATAAATCAACTAGATGCCAAGGTCCGTTGCATCCCTACATGATTCACTGGGTGATCTCTCAAAAAGTCTGCATCTTCAGTCAGAGCCACAACTGGTCTACTAATTTGTGATGACCCAAACGGTCATCCTAAGTAATTTTAGCTATATCTGTGTTCCGAGGCTCCAAAAGCCTCTGTTGATCTCACCTTGATATACGTGTATAGCCCGGGCGTGTCGCTGGGAAGTCTTTATATGTGAAAATATGATTAAAATGGAATTTTTGAATTGAATAATTGAATAAGGTTGACTTTGGTCAACATTTTTGGTAAACGGACCCGGACACGTGATGTGACGGTCCCGGAGGGTCCGTAGGAAAATATGGGACTTGGGCAGATGCCCGGAATCGAATTCCGAGGTCCCAAGCCCGAGAAATAAATTTTTAAAGAAAATTGTTTTCTGAAAATAATCAAGGAATTTGAAAATGAATAATTATGTGAAAACCATTTTACCGGACCCGTATTACGGTTCCGGACCCCGGGACAAGTTTATTATGTGTTATGTGTCCTATCTGTGAAATTTGGTGTAAAACAGACTTGAATTGATTGGTTTCGGATCAAACTGAGGAAAAAATGGAGTTAATGAAGGTTTGAGGTTTTTTGAAGAATTTGAAATTTGGCTTGGAGAGTGATGTTATGTTCCGAGGTCCGAATGAAATTCTGAGACCGGGAATAGTTTCGTCGTTTCATTTATAACTTATCTGCAAAAATTTGAAGTCATTCCGAGCAGTTTAGGCCGGTTCGGCGCATTGAAGCGAATTCTAGAATTTCAAAGTTCTTAAATTTGCTTAATTTGGTTTTGGGGTTTGATTTAGGTAGTAAACTTTAGGGTTCTTGAGGATTTTGGGATTTTCCATGTTAGGCCATGAATCCTTGTATAAATTACATAACTTCGATCCTTAGACTCCGGGTAGTTGATTCTTTCGTGAATTTTCGAAAATCTGAACGTGTGGGCCCGGGGTCGAATTTTAGTATTCTCGGAGAAATAGTAGGGAATGTATAATTTGGCATGGGAATTGGTTTATTGAGTACTTATTGATGTTAATAAATCCATTATGTCTAATATTCCCGATTCGGAGTTGGATTCGAGAGGAAAGGCTGTGATTGAGGCTTGACTTGCATTTTCTTTGGAGCCGAGGTAAGTGTTTGGCTTAACCTCAGCTTGAGGGATTAGGTATAGCGTCTTATTTGCTATGTGTAACTCATGTCCAACGTATAGGCGTGGTGACGAGTGCCTATGCGTTGCGGTCAAGCATGCCTGTGAGTTAATTGTGGTGAAATTTACTGTGTTCTTGATATTCTCCGCACTATGAATAGTTGATGAGTTAAAAATGATACCTTAATGTGGTTCATGACGTGGGAAAGTTATTGAGTTACCTGTGTCAGTCGAGGCTTACACCGTTGAAATTATATTTCCGATGCGAGGTTGGTTATAGCTGAGACCCTTGTCGGGCATTGTTGAGTTTGTAATTGATGGTTGCTCCTTGCTGGGACAATAGAATTGTATTGATTATTTTCGTGCACTTGAGAATTCATAATGTTGACTTTCACATTATTGTTGCTTTGTTTTATTATTTCATATGCACGAGGGGACATGCCGTGCCTAGTGATTGTGAGTTTATGCACGAGGGGACATTCCGTGCCGAGTGTTATTTCATATGCACGAGGGGACATGCCGTGCCTAGTGATTGTGAGTTTATGCACGAGGGGACATTCCGTGCCGAGTGTTATTTTATACGCACGAGGGGACATTCCGTGCCGAGTGATTTTGAGGCTATGCACGAGGGGACATGTTGTGCTTTTACTATTCACTATCTGCTGAGAAGTTAAATTCCTGCCTTTATTTATCTTTATATTTCAGTTATTATCCTGTGCTGCCGTGCTAGCATATTGTTACCCCCTATTACCCCAGCATGTCCTCCCCGTATTTGTCTTGCTTGCTTATTTCTGTTGCCATTTTTCCTGTTATTATATAAAACTGTACAGGTACATATGTTGTTGTCGGTCTTAGCCTCGTCACTACTTCGCCGAGGTTAGGATCGACACTTACTCAGTACATGGGGTCGGTTGTACTGATGCTACACCTGCACTTCTTTATGTTGTGCAGACTACGCAGCCGGACCCAGTGATCACTGACGGTCGGAGCATCTCATCAGTTCACTCATGAGACATCGAGGTAGACCCGCAGATGTTCGTGGGCCTTGACGTCACCTTCTACTTTTCGCTTTCAGCTCTGTCTTACTTTGTATTTCAAAGACAACCCTATGTACTTATTTCCAGACCCTTTGTTTGCAGTAATCTCTTAGACAGTTCGTGAGTATGTGACACCAGTTCTGGGATTTGCACATGGGTTTTATTTCGAAATTGCTATACTATATTTTGGTTATTTGTTAAATTTCACATTGTGGGCAATCGATGCCCTAGTTAGCTTGCTCGTTTTAGTTATTAATGAGTTTTGCTTTGTTCAAACGTTGGCTTGTCTAGCGGGTTCACCGTTAGACGCAGTCATGGCCCGAAGGTGGGATTCCGGGGCGTGACATAATTACATAATCCTCCCACCACCTCTTGGTGGAATCCGTCATCTGAAGCACAGCAAAATAAACCCCATTACTTTCAACTATTCCCTTGTTATGCAATATTGGAGTAGCTATGAATCCTTCTAAAAATTTGGACTAGTCCAACATGTACCGACTGAGCTAGAACCTCTGCGTCTAGATCCATTTGAGAATGTACAATAGGTGTTGATGCTCGAGCTTTAAACTGAGCTCAGCTTCTGTCTTTTTCCCTAATCGTAGCTATCATTGGGGCTTCATCTCTTGTCCGGTTGTAGACGCTTTGCGTGATGTTGAGATTTGTGAGAGGACAAGAATAGACAAGTTTGAACATCAATGGTAGAATAAATTCGAACGATAGAGTAGAATATGAGGGAAATTGTTCCTAACGTCATAGCCTCTAAGAGATAAGTATAGACGTCTCTATACCGATCCTTCAGACTCTATTAAGCTTGTTTGTGAATTGTGAGACCTAGGCAACCTAGTGCTCTGATACCAACCTGACACGACCCAAATTCCCAACCTTAGGGATCGTGATGGCGCCTAACACCACCCTTGCTAGGCAAGCCAATGTTAGAGTTCGACTAGATATTTTCCTTTGATTATCCATTTAAACATAATAAAATAAACTTAAAGTAAAATTTATCTAATGGTTTCCAATGAATAATTCCAACTGTAAAATAATAAACAAATAAATAAACCGATCCACGAACTAATTATATAAACAACTCTAAGACTACCCCAGGGTCTGGTGTCATAATTCATGAACTACTAATGAATACTTAATGGGTTGAAAGAAATAATGTGTAATTGTTCTGAATCAAATAAAACAGTAGTCTCAATATTATAGAAAAGACTCTCGAGATCTGCGAACGCCGGCAGATGTACCTCGTGTCTCCGGAAAAGAAATAGGTAGCAGCTCTAAATATCCCTACTGCTGGCCGGTACCTGGATCTGCACAAAAGAGTGCAGAGTGTAGTATCAATATGTCGACACCCCATGTACTGAGTAAGTGTCGAGCCTAACCTCGACGAAGTAGTGACAAGGCTACGGCGGGGCATTAACAATATAACTTGTGACAATAATAAAGCAA
The DNA here is from genome assembly GCA_005239495.1 of Nicotiana undulata. NCBI lineage: Eukaryota > Viridiplantae > Streptophyta > Magnoliopsida > Solanales > Solanaceae > Nicotiana > Nicotiana undulata. The sequence goes on along the minus strand of ML272370.1, from coordinate 18,308 downwards.
GAAGGAAATCTAAAGCATGTAAATAATAACAACTACAACCGTAATTTAGGATAAATCAGTCACCTTTTCCAGGTCTCGGCTATAACCAATTCTCGAATAAATTTCCAAACTTTCAAACTTTACTTTAAATTAACCACATGTACAATAAATGAGAAAACCCATAGAGTAAAACAAGAATTTCCAAATCTTAGTAATTAAAATCAATAAAACATAATTATTCACCCTTATCACTATCTTGTTGTGGCGTGCAACCCGATCCCACCTGTCCATCCTTATCACAATCATTTATCCACACTTATCACAATCAATTTCTCCACCCTTATCACAATCAATTTTGCCCCCTTATCACAATCAATTTCTCCACCCTTATCACAATCAGTTTTGCCCCCTTATCACAATTAATTTTAATTTGTTTATCAGAAACTTTCACAATTCAGGCCAAGCCTTTCACAACACTTTTATTTCAACAATTGCAAACAGAAAATAGTATAGCTCGTAAGCTTTAACAAATATAATTTAAAAATAAAACCAACCAGAATATATATAAACACCGTAACGCTGTCAACCCAGTTTAGTCTTTATGTGCCATGATACAATCAAGAGAACGGCCAACACTTTTAACACACTTGCAACAACAATTGGCAATAACAAATGATCCCAAATAGCTATGTAAACCTCAACAATTATAAAACGGTTAAACTGCATTTCTCATAACTTCCTCAATATTATCAAAAATAGAAACCAACAGGAATATATATATATATATATATATATATATATATATATATATATCGTAAAGTAATGTCCAACAACTCAACCTTTCTGTACCACAAAGAAACCAGGTAAACAACCAATACTTTTCCAAAATAATTGCAACAAGACTTAACAACAAACTAATAAGCCAAGTAGTCATAGAAACCATAAATAACATAAAACAATTAAGACATGAATCAATTAAATTGGAAACGGGGAAGGGATCATGTTCAACAGACCATTTGGTGTTGCATAGATACTCGTCCCCTAACCTATACACCACACACATGAAATTCACATAGCTAATAAGTGGGGATTCCTATTCCCTCAAGTCAATGTTAGACCAAACACTTACCTCAATTTCGTAAGCCACTCACTACTCAATTATAGCTTTTTCTTTAGAATCTTGCTCTAACTTGCTCGAATCTAACCATAATTAACTCAATAGCATTAATTAATGCTAAAGGAACTAACTTTATTAAAAAATAAAAAAATTCCTAAGTTTTCTCAAAAAAAGTGAAAATCCGACCCCGGGCCTGCTTGTCTAAACTCGGAGTTCGGACCAAAATTACGTTGACCCATTCACCCACGAACCCAAATATACAATTAGTTTCGAAATCTAACCTCAATTCGAGGTAAAGATTCGATTTTTATAAATTTCCCTAATTCTACCCAAACCCTCAATTTTTACCATGAAAATTCTTAGTTTCTCATTTAAAGGTGATGAAAAACAATAAGGAATTGAAAGAGTAAAGTTTAGAATTGATTACCTATGACTTGGAGATGATATTTGGTAAAGAAATTCACTCCTAGGGCTGTGGGGTTCGAAAATATGAAGAAGAAGAAGAAGAAGAAGGTTTGCCCGTTTTTTTAAAAGAGTTTTTATATTGCTGGGCAACATACCTATGCGTTCGTACTCGTCTGCTCGCGATCGCATAGGGTAAGGAGGACTGACCTTCGCATTCGCATGGTGGAGTACACGTTCGCATAGTGTACGGGGCTCCCCCCTATCCCAGGCCCAAATGCCTTATGTGTTCGCGTAGGGGAAGGGGCATTCGCATAGATTAGCCCAACGAAGTCTTCGTGATCGCGGCCTTATGTCCGCGCTCACACAGTACAAAGATAAAGGACCGCTTTATACTACACTATGAAATCGCGGACCTAGCTATGTGATCACATAGTACGCGGGACCTGGGCACCAAAAACAGAACTACAACAACAATTTCATATATTCAAAACCTCACGTGACCTATCCGAAACTCACCCGATCCCTCGGAGCTCTAAACAAAACATGCACGCAAGTCAAAAAATATTATACGGACTTGCTCGTGCAATCAAATCATGAAAATAACATGAAAAACTATGAATTAAACCTCAAAAGTCATCATTTTCATCAAGAACACTTAAAGTTCATAACTTCTCAACCGGATGTCCGAATCACGTCAAACAAACTCTGTTTTTCACCAAATTTCACTGTTAACCTTTAAATATCATAACAAGTCTGTATCGAGCTTCGGAACCAAAATACGGTCCGTATAGCAATGATTTCAAACATTCATTTTTTTCGTTATTTCATAAATATTTCAGCAAAACAATTTCTTTCAAAAATTGATATCTAAGGCTTGGGACCTCGGAATACATTTTTGGGTCCCATATTTTACTGCGGACCTCCCGGGATTGTCGGAACACAGATTCGGGTTCGTTTACTCAAAATGTTGACCAAAGTCAACTATAATCAAATTCTAACTCTAGAAATTACTATTTCTCATATTTTCGCATAAAAGCTTTCCGGTTTCACGCCCGGATAGAGCATGAAAATCGAGGTATTTAAAATTAACCCTTTTTGGTCTATTAAGCCTAGAACGGAGTCTAAATTCATAAAATGACCCCTTGGGTCATCACAAACCTCGAGGCTGTGAGAAAGGAGTGTGGGGGGGGAGGGGGGAGGGGGTTGTGGTACAGATCCCCACCCCCGGGGAAGCAATCACCACCTACGTGGAGGGGTTTTTAAGTGTGTACACTTACCCCTTCACATTGGGTCCGCTCGATCCAATCATGATTGACTTCTGCAAAAGGTACCAAGTTACCCTTGGCCAGATCCATCCGTATTTCTGGCGCATTGTGATAATGCTTCGATATTTCTCCATTAAGGCCGAGGGGCTCGAACTTACCCTCAGCCACCTTATTCGCTTGTACCGGCCTCAACTCTTCCAAGGGATTAACCTGAAACGTCGATCAACCAAATCTTTCTTTGCCAGCAATGATGAAGATAGAGATCGAGGCTGGATGATCCGGTTCATCCGAGTGAGGACCATCGATGTCATCCCCGAGAAGTGGAACTTCAACTATAAGTGGAGCCCGTTTCTTTAGAAAATTTCTGCACTTTTACTATACATTGACTAATGTTATTTCCTTTATCTGCAGCGGTCCCTTGGATGCCCCATGCATTCCCCAATCTCGAGGATTGGGTTCGGAAGCTAGCCGCCACCTCATCATATGACAAACGCAAGTGGCGTGACCTGTCAAAGGGCAAGTGGGAAGCAAAATACACGGTAAGATCTCTGATACTTTCTTCTTTATCGGGGATGCTTCATTTCTGAAACATACTTTAATTTATGCAGGCATTGGAGATTTCTATGAAATGAGGTCATCTTCTCCTAGGGAGAAGGCCAAATCTCCGATCCCGAAACCAAATAAAGACAATAAGAGAAAAATGTCTTCGAAGCCCAAAGATCCTCAAAACAAAGCGGGGCCTACTTGGAGGCGCAAGAATAACATTATCCAAGTGGAAATAGACTCAGTCCACCAGTGTTTGGAGGATGACGACGACGAGGGTGAGGTTTTGGCATTAACGACTCGAACCAAGAAATCAGCTGAAGCTGCTAAGTCGTCCGAGCCAGAAATCACACCCCGAGGCGAGGAGACCTCAAAGGATGATAAGGACAAAGCTCCTGAATCGCCTGAAGTTACAACAGTTCTGCAGCCTCCAACGAGTAGCACAAAGAAGGCAAGTTCTGAGATACCCACGGCCGAACATAGCGCCTCGGGTGACCTGCCCGGGGCCTTGACAATGGTTCATTCTTTGTCATTACCGGTATACTTCGAAAAGGCCATAAAGGATGCTGAAGCCCTGAAAATGCCTGATCTAGGCAGAGCCCCTAGTGAAGATGACCCTTTCCAGGGTTGTTTCACTAGTGTCGATGATGCCGATCTTATCAATGCATCCTCGACCTTCAAAGAGGCCCAACGTCTCTTATCTAAGGTAAGCCCCAATTCTCAATGTCGCAATTCTCTCAATGTTGCAATTTCCTTCCTTGCTTTGACTGATCGTTCCTTTTCGTTGTAGGCTTTTACCAAGTTCAAGGTCGAGCTGAGCCAATGTGAAGCCGAGATGAACAAATCCTTGGGTCAAGAGAAGGCCCTAAGGCTCCTTTGCGATCAAAAGGAGGAAGAGCTTAAAAACCTTCGAGCGGAGTTGACCAGGGCTCGAGAATACGAGAACGGGCTAGAGAAGCAGGTAACTAACATTTTGAAAAAGTATGGTCTTCCCCTTCCAACTGCGAAAGCTAATACTTCAATGTCTCAGTTGCAGCAGAAGGTGGAGATGTTAGAGCAGCTTCGAGGTGAGGTTGGTCGGTTCAATGCCGACTGCAACCGATGGAAAGAGAAGATGGACCTCCTGGCTGCAGCAAAAAGGCTGCATTGACAAAACTAGTTGCTGTCGAGACTCAGCTTCGCAACGCCAAAGAGAGTAGTTCGGCCCAGGACGAAAACATTGCTGAGCTTGAGGTTAATCTTGCCAAGGACGAAGCCGATGTCGCTGAAGCCAAGGCCGAGGCCAAGAAGATTCAGATTACGGCTGATAAATAGTTGTTGTATACTTGAAGGACACCGAATCTACTCAAACAGAGTTGAGAGAAGCTGCTGCTCGAGAGAATCGAAACAACGACTATGACAGGTGCTGATCCCAGAGGGAGACTCTCGAGGAGGTTCACACTAGGGGCTTCGATCTCTCTAAGGAGAGAGCCCAAGCAAAGGTGGATGATGCCGATGCCCGATTCCTCATCTCTTTCGATGATGATGATGATGATGTCGAAGGCAGCTAAGGCGGGTCTAGAAATGAATATGGGTCCAAAGAAGAGACCATTCCCGATGGAGGGGCTTCCCCTGAGGGAGAAGCAGTTCCGGGAAGAGATGCTACCCCCGAGGGAGAAGTGGTTCCAGGAGGAGAAACTGTTCCCGAAGGGAGGAACGCTGCCTTGGTGTAGATAGGAATTTCCTCTTTGTATTTCTTTTTTTGTTGAACTCTTTGTACATGCCATCTTTTGAATGTATATAAAAGCAGAAGTTTCCTTCAATGTTTTTTCAATCTTTATTGCTTTACATTTTTCATTCTTCGAACCGTATATACCTCATAAGTTAGCGTCGAATATTTTCAAGTCTTCGAGCCAGAGTCAATAATGCCTATTTGGGCTCGGGGCGATCGAAACTTCGGGTTCAGATGGGGTGAGAACAAATTCTCGAACCCTTAATGTGTTGGCCCTTAGGCTCTTTTATAATGGCCTTTAGGCTCGTTTAGGTTGGCCCTTTTTGGCCTCTAAAAGCGGCTATAATTTTTCCCTTTTTCAGCTAAAAGACTTAGTGAAAATTTCCTTTGCATTAGCATATTTTTTATACCCATTGGGTTTTTTGAGGGTTCGATGATCGGAACCCAGATTTTTCTTAGCTCGTTCGTGTTGAGATGATTTAGAATCTCAAAGGTTGATGTTATTGAAGCCTTTAAATTATTTGGGGGATGACTTTATCGATGCCCATTTTTACTTGCTTTGCCGAGGGTAGCCTTATTTAACCGGTTTTTCAAAGTATTTGAAGTCCTTTAGTTTATGACGGATGTCGGACATCTCTGAACCGCATTATTTCGATCGTAGCCTTTTTGTAATACCGTAGTCTTTAATATGGTCGTAGCCTTCAGGTATGTCTCTTAGACTTGCTTCCCGTTAGCATTTTGAACTTGTTCGAAATGTTAGTCCCCGAGTTTGATGACCTTGGCCTTTATATCGAGGGATGACTCTTTGAAGCTTTACGAGTTCGAGTTTAAATAACTCGAATAATTTTAATGTGTTGACTGTCGATGATAATCCCCAAGTGTGAATCTCGTTTTTGGCTCTTGAGCCTTTTCTCATATAGAATCACAAATATGGAGCTCGTATAGTAGCGAATTCTTTGAGACACAAAGTGTTTAATATAGAAAGGATACTTCTTTAAATAGATCATACACGTGTACATGTTTCACCATCGGGGCTCGGTTATTCTATATGGACACAATTACTTCGACCGTTTGGCCCATTACAAAGTTTTCCTATCGAGGCCCCCTTAGGCGTGAAGTATTTTCCTCGAAATGCTAGTCCATGAGGGTGATGCCCTCCAATATTAGAGGTGTATTGAAAAGAAGCCTTGGATACTATTGAATTCCCCTTAGGTAGTACATAGTTGTTGCCTCGTTAAAAACCTTTCCGAAAAAACCCATTTGGGATAAAACCCGATCTAAGGGAAAACGAGTGCAACGCATGCTTTAAAACCTAAGGTCTTTGAGTTGGAGGGTGCCTCGGTGTCTTCGATCGAACACCTGCAATGAGTTAGTCTCGAATACAAATGGGAAAAGGAGAAAATCATACCTTATAAATAATATCGTTTGAGCAGTGATACATTCCAATTGTTTGGCAATTGTTCGCCTTTCATTGTGCTAATTTTGTAGGATCCTTTTCCGATGACTTGATATGGTCCTTCCCAATTCGGGCCTAGCTTCCCTTCATTCGGGTCTCGAGTATTGAGGGTGACTTTCCTTAGAACAAAGTCCCCGACTTCGAAGTGACGAATGTTGGCCCTTCTGTTATAATACCTCTCAATATTTTGCTTTTGTGAGGCCATTCGGACAAGTGCAGCTTCTCGTTTTTCATCCAGTAGTTCGAGGCTAGTGTTCATAGCCTCGTGATTTGATTCCTCAGTTGCATGCTAAAACTTGACACTAGGCTCTCCGACCTCGACTAGAATTAATGCTTCGGAACCATACACCAAAGAGAATGGAGTTGCTCCCGTACTGGACTTAGATGTCATTCGATATGCCCACAGTACCTCGAGCAACACTTTTCTCAATTTTCCCTTAGCATCGCTCAACCTTTTCTTCAAGTTTTGGATGATAGTTTTTTTTGTGGACTCGTCCTAGCCGTTTGCGCTCGTGTGATATGGTGTCGATAAGATCCTCTTTATTTTTTGACCTTCGAGGAACTTTGTTACCTTGCTGGCGATGCATTTCTTCCCGTTATCGCATACTATTTCAGCAGGTATCCCGAACCAACACATGATGTGGTCCCATATGAAGTCTATGACTTCTTTTTCTCTTACTTTCTCGAAGGCCTGCGCTTCTACCCACTAGGAAAAGTAGTCAGTCATAAACAAAATTAACTTAGCTTTACCTGGTGTCGTTGGCAGGGGTCGACGATTTCCATCCCCCACTTCATGAATGGCCACGGGGATAGGACTGAATGGAGTTATTCACCGGGCTGATGGATCATTGGCGCAAACCTCTGGCATTTTTCGCGCTTTCGAGCAAACTCCTTAGTATCTCTCTCCATGCTATCCCAGTGATACCCAACTCTAATTACTTTATGAATCAAAGAGTCAGCGTCGGAGTGGTTCCCACAAGTGCCTTCATGGATTTCTCGTAAAACATAATCGGTGTCCCCTGGTCCTAAGCATACTGCCAAAGGTTCATCGAAGGTCCTCCTGTACAATGTCCCATTTTCATCTAGTGTGAATCGGGCTGCTTTGGCTCATAGGGATCTCAACTCTTTAGGGTCCGAAGGGAGCTTTCCGTGCTTCAAATACTCGACATATTTATTCCTCTAATCCCATGTCAAACTTGTAGATTTTATCTCAGCATGACCTTCCTCGACTACGGATCTCGACAACTGTACAATAGTCCTCGGGAAAATATCATCTTCCTCGCTCTATGACCCCAAATTCGCAAATGCGTCGGCCTCACTATTTTTCTCCCGAGGTATATGGTCCAACTTCCACTCCTTGAAGCGATGCTATGTCACTTGTAACTTGTCCAAATATCTTTGCATTCTATCTTCTCGAACTTCGAAGCTTTTGTTTACTTGGTTTACCACAAACAGAGAGTCGTATTTGGCCTCGATGACCTTCGCTCCCAGGCGTTTGGCTAATTTGAGACCTGCAATCATGGCCTCGTACTCGGCCTCCTTGGTAGTTAATCTAGAAGTTTTGATAGACTGTCTAAATACACTGCCTGTAGGTGGTTTTAAAACAATACTGAGCCCAGACCCTTTCACATTCAAGGCACCGTCTGTGAAGAGGGTCCATACCCCCAATGTGTACCCGTCTTAAGTAGAAGTTCCTTTTCTACTTCGGGTACGAGGGTAGGTGTAGAATCTGCCACAAAGTCTGCCAAAATTTGAGACTTGATAGTCGTTCGGGGTTAATATACGATATCGTACCCCACCCCCCAAGTTCGATGGCCCATTTGGCCAATCGACTTAATAACTCGGGCTTATGCAACACATTTCGAAGCAGGTATGTGGTTAACACACATATGGGATGGCATTGGAAATATGGCTTCAATTTTCTAGATGTAATTGTTAATGCAAGTGCTAACTTTTCTAAATGTGGATGCCTAGTTTCAGCATCTCCGAAGGTTCGACTTACATAATAAACAGGAAATTATGTACATTGCTCTTCCCAAACCAGCACACCACTTACTGCTACCTTGGATACAACCAATTACAAGTAAAGCTTTTCGTCCGTCTTCGGAGTGTGAAGCAGAGGTGGACTCGACAGGTACCGCTTTAACTCCTCCAACGCTTGCTAACATTTAGGAGTACATGTGAAATCATTTTTCTTTTTGAGTAGAGAGAAGAACTTGTGACTCCGATCGGACAACCTCGAGATAAATCGGCCTAAAGCGGCTATCCTTTCGGTTAGACGTTGCATGGATTTTACATTGTCCACGACGATGATCTCTTCGATGGATTTAATTTTGTCTGGGTTGATCTCGATCTCCCTATTTGACACCATGAAACCCAGGAACTTTCTAGAGCCAACTTCGAAAGCGCATTTCTCGGGGTTGAGTTTCATGTTGTATTTTCTCAAAATCTCAAAAGTTGCCTGCAAATGAGTCAAATGGTCCTCTGCGCGCAAGAACTTAACTAGCATGTCATCAATGTAAACTTTCATAGATTTTCCTATCTGTTGTTCGAACATCTTATTAACTAGGCGTTGGTATGTAGCTCCTGTATTTTTTAGCCAGAAAGGCATTACATTGTACCATATGTTTCATATTTAGTGATAAATGAGGTCTTTTCCTGGTCCTACGGGTTCATTTGAATTTGATTGTACTCGGAATAGGAATCGAGAAAAGTAAGGATCTCATGGCCGGCCATGGCATCGATCATACGATCGATGTTAGGCAGTGGAAAAGAGTCTTTAGGTCATGCGTTGTTCAAATCTTTGTAATCTACGCACATCCTATGTTTTTTCCCTTTTTAAGGACTACGACCACGTTGGCTAACCACTCGGGATATTTTACTTCCCTAATGGACCCTATTTTGAGAAGTTTAGTTACCTCGTCCTTTATGAATGCATGTTTTGCCTTAGACTGGGGCCTTCTCTTTTGCTTCACCGGTTTGAACCTAGGGTCGAGACTCAACTGATGGGTAGTTATCTCCGGTGGAATTCCTAACATGTCTAAGTGGGACCAAGCAAAACAATATATGTTATAAATAAGGAATTAAATGAGCTTTTTCCTGAGTTCGGTGGTTAGTCCCGTTCCCAGGTATACCTTTCGTTCTGGTATATGCTCGATCAATATCGCCTGCTCTAGTTCCTTGATCGTGGACTTCGTTGCATCTGATTTCTGGGAGTTACAAATGCTCTAGGGGTAAGAAAGTCCTCATCTTCATCCTCGGCTACCTGTTCCTCGGACTCGATCGAGGTTGCAGACTGTGATTGCTATTTGGCCATCTGCTTATCTTTGATATTCAGTTTCTCTGAGATCTAGGGTGTTGGTGCTGGTGTCAAAATCATGAACTTCAAACATATCCTTTGCCGCGTGTTGCTCTCCGTACATTGTCTTCACACCATCTTTTGTCTGAAACTTCATCATTTGGTGAAGGGTCGATGGTACTGCCCTCATGCTATGGATCCACGACCTTCCAAGCAATGCATTGTATCTCATGTCACCCTCAATGACATGAATTTTTGTGTCTTGTATGGTCCCAGCTATATTCACTAGTACGATTATTTCCCCCTTCGTTGTTTCGCTGGCCACGTTGAAGTCGTTCAGTACTCGAGATGCAGGCGCAATTTTATCTAGCAGCTCTAGCTGCTCTACGACGCTCGATCTGATTAGGTTTGCCGAGCTACCTGGATCCACAAGAACACGCTTAACTTGAATTTTATTTAACAGGAAAAAAATTACCAGTGCGTCATTGTGCGGATAAGAGAGGCCTTCTATATCTTTGTCGTTGAATGTAAGGGTGCCTTCGGGCATGTAGTCTCGAGTCTGTTTTTCCCTTGTCACTGACACTTTGGTGCGTATGAAAAGAAGTCCCTGTGGGATGTCGACTCCGCCAATGATCATGTGGATAACATGTTGAGGCTCTTCTTGATCATTCTTTCTATGGGCGTCTCTTTCCCTAAAGTGGTTTTTGGCTCTGTCATTGAGAAATTCGCGAAGGTGGCCCTCGTTGAATAATCGAGCTACCTCTTCTCTTAACTGCCTGCAGTCCTCGGTCCTATGTCAATGTGTACCATGATACTTACCTATTAGGTTAAGATTCCTTTGAGAAGGGTCAGTTTGTATAGGCCTGGGCCACCTGGTGTCCTTAATCTTTCCAATGGCTTAAACGATATCCGAGGCATCGATGCTGAAATTGTACTCTAACAATCGAGGTGCCTCTACCGGTCTTGTATGCCTATCAAATCCAATCTTACTCATGAGTCCCCTAGGATTCTGCCCTGTCCATTCTACGATCATTTCGAGGTGCATTGTGCCTTGAACTGTTGATTCTTTGTTCTTCGGCATACGGCTGATACCGTTCCTTGTTCGACCTTGGTTCCTTATCGATATTCCTTGAGTCTTTAACTTCCGATCTGCTCGGATAAAATAAACATGAGGGGGCTCCCAAGTGGTCATCCTCGACCCTAATCTTTGACTGATATCGATTGTGCACATCCACCCAAGTTACGGCGGGGTACTTAATCAAGTTTTGTTTCAGGTGTCGTGATGCTATAAAGCTCCGCTCGTTTAACCCCTGGGTGAAAGCATGAACGGCCCAATCATTGGAGACCGATGGTAACTCCTTCCTTTCCATCTGAAAACGGAAAAAGAACTCTCTCAATATTTCGTTGTCCCTTTATTTATTTTTGAAGATGTCCGATTTCCTTGTTGCAACTTTTATAGCACCAGCGTGTGCCTTCATAAATGTCACGCCCCGAACTTGGGAAAGCGTGGCTGGCATATGATACCGAGATGGCCCGAGAGAACCACTCTGTAACTCATAATCATTCGATCAAAACTAGAACATACATAGGTCGAGTTGGCCGAACTCATTCCTTTTATAATTATCATGGGCCAACATGGCCATAACTCATAATGTACAACTACAAGTGGGCAACACTGTATCAATAAACTATCGTTCTTAAGACATGAATATATATGGGCCGTCAAGGCCTCTGACATACTATACAAACTGAACCTCTGTCTACAAAGCCTCGAAGATCATTTGACATCAAATGGGATAGAGTATCGGCCTACCCATAAGTCTTTACCAAACTCTGACACGATGAATCATGAACTTGGATTCACTCCGAATGAGGTGGAGTCTTACCGATCCTTTGCTGAATGTCAATCTCGTCTACTATGAGGGCTCGTCAAACTGATTATCTATACTTGCAGGCATGAATGCAGCGTCCCCAAAAAAAGGACTTCAGTACGAATAATGTACTGAGTATGTAAGGCAGAACTGAAACATAACAATAAGTCCACATTACTTTAAAGACATATAAGAATCAACCTTAATCTCTGACGTGCCACTATATGTGCATACTTATTATACTTATATATAATGCTTCTCTTTGATACTATTATCCATATCGTATCATGCATGACTGCCTCACTGATCAGTGGTGACTGCCCGACTGGCTGTAGCGCAGTGATAAATGAATATAAATGTCCGCCCAACCGCCGGTAAATGATAATACATAACTGCCCAACGGTGGTAACTGCCTGATCGGTCGTAGAATGGTAGTAAATGCATGAAGATGCATGTACATGTATCACTATATTATAAACATCAACATCTCCATCATATACCTCAATAGAGACTTAGGAACATACTTAGACATGCTTGAATATCAATTTACGGGAATGAATAACATAGACATCCTTAACTCCTAAGAGTAGAACCACTTATGGAATATCATTACGTTTACGTATCGTTACTTGAATCATGCCATTACTTTCCACCTAGTAAAAATGACTAAGAGTCATTTGGTTAGGAATTGACTTGCTTCCACGTGGGGGTGGGGTGGGAATTTGTTAATCTTTATCTACTTATTAGGTAATTAGCTAATGTCCCGTTACCCGATAATTAATCAATTACCCGCATAAATAAGAATTGTCTCAAATTACTTAAAATTCTACTTATTTTTAATATACTTTATACATCCTACTATCATGTTGATGCGGTATCATATAAAATAAATACATACACTATTATTTTATTAAAATATCCATGTAAAAATACATATATTTTCTCCCGTGCTTTCTCGCAGTTATCAAATTGCAAAATGAGAAATGTTTGAAAATACGGGAAGGTAAGTCTAAATAGTTGAAACTAGGCAGTCTTTATAATTAATTTTATTGAAAAAATCAAACTTATTTTTTAAAATGGTTAAGATATAACAGCTAATCGTTTATGAGAGTGAAAGAGGGAACACCAAAATACTCTACTATCTTCATAAAGGATGACAGTAAAATCACATGCTTGCATTTTAAAATTTCTTTATCGTTTATGAGAGTGAAAGAGGGAACACCAAAATACTCTACTATCTTCATAAAGGATGACAGTAAAATCACATGCTTGCATTTTAAAATTTCTTTATCGTTTATGAGAGTGAAAGAGGGAACACCAAAATACTCTACTATCTTCATAAAGGAAGACAGTAAAATCACATGCTTGCATTTTAAAATTTCTTTGCTATATACATAACATTATGAGAAGCTAAATTTATTTATAATTAGTTTAATTAATAAGCTTGAAACTTTTGTAGGATCTAGGAAATTGATATCTAGGTCAAAATATCCATAGGAATCTTGTCACAATAGATTTAATAGCTTTATGTGTAGACAAAACAGGTACAACTACACTACTTCAACGAACTTTTGATCCATAGTAATTCCAAACGGCATTACCTCAACTTTGGAATATCTTTCTTATATTATGTGTATAATTTAAAATATATTAAAAAATAGTAATATGGATAACTATATAAAATCATATTTTACAAACTTTTACAAAAATGTTCCACTCAATATTAATATCATATCAAGATGTATCTAACGGTATCAAGGTTGTTAAACTTATGGGGTCTTATGGTCACAAATCCTTTAGAAACATTTGTCCTCAAATGTTAACTCTTAGAGATTTACAAATGTTCACTAGGGTCCCATCTGTAAACTAAACTAAAACCCAAACTATATCATAAGTCTCGACTATTCACAACCTTTTGTACTTGAGTATCTCGTATCCTCTTCATCTTTACCTTACTTACCTTTCAATCTAGCATCGTATCTTCTGTTTCTTTCATAACTTCCCTTCCACGTAAGTAGAAATTACATCTACTTCTTAAAGCTCTATTGTTATAGCACCTCTAGTACATACACAATTCAGTGGAAACTTTATACTGACTTCTTACGACTTAGCTCTATGGCACGATCAGGAAACAAACGAATGGTAACATTTCCTAAATGTCTTATAGCCTCTCAATTATAAATGTGGTGCGCAACACACATATAAGTGAGACTCTACTAGGCAAGGCTTTGTAGACTCCCTAGGACACGACCTTCTCTGATACCACTTTGTCACGCCTCGAACTTGGGGAGGCGTGGCTGGCACCCGGTGCCGAGCTGGCCCGAGCGAACCACTTTGTAACTCATAATCATTCGATTAAAACTAGAACATAAATAGGTCGAGTTGGATGAACTCATTCATTTTGTAACTATCATAGGCCAACATGGCCATAACTCATAATGTACAACTGTAAGTGGGAAACACTATATCGATAAACTATCGTTCTTAAGACATGAATACATATGGGCCGTCAAGGCCTCTGACATACTGTACAAACTGAACCTCCGTCTACAAAGCCTCTAAGATTATTTGACATCAAATGGGACAGGGTACTGGCCTACCCATAAGTCTTTACCAAACTCTGACACAATGACTCATAGACTTGATTGCACTCCGAATGAGAGGGAGTCTTACCGATCCTTTTTTGAATGCCAATCTCATCTACTATGAGGGCTCGTCAAACTGCTTATCTATACCTGCAGGCATGAATGCAGTGTCCCCAACAAAAGGACGACAGTACGAATAATGTACTAAGTATGTAAGGTGGAACTGAAACATAACAATAATTCCACATTACTTTAAATACATAAAAGAATCAACCTGAATCTCTAAAGTGCCACCGTTTATGCATACTTATTATACTTATATATAATGCTTCTCTTTGATACTATTATCCATATCATATGATGCATGACTGCCCAACTGATCAGTGGTGACTTCCCAATCGGCCGTAGTGCGGTGGTAAATGAATATGCATGTCTTCCCAACCGGCGGTAAATAATAATACATAACTTAACAACCGGTGGTGTAATGACCCGACAGGTCGTTTTGAGGATTTCAGCTCTGTTCGGTGGCGTAAGGTCATGAACAGCTTCCCATTGTATATATCGACCTGCGTGGGTGGTTAGATTCAGTTACCGGATAATCCGGAGTCGAATTGGAAAGAGACTTCTCATTTCGGAAGCCTTAAGTTGGAAGAATCAACTAAGATTGGAATTTTGACTTGTCACGACCCGAAATCCCACCTTCCAGGCTGTGACTGGATCTAACGTTGAACCCGCTAGACAAGCCAACATACACAACACCTTGACGTTTCTAAAACAACTTAACAGTAATAAAGCAATTATCTTTCAAACCTTTACTGAAATAACCGGAACCACTTCAAAAGTTTTACAGCAGAAATGTAATAATACTCCGAAAAATGCATAATGAAATGATAAAGATAACAACATCGAAAATTCCCAAAACCGGGGTGTCACAACCTCACGGACTGTCTATAAGAATTCTAAATACAAGTCTGAAGGGAAATGCAGTATTTTCTTTAGAACAGAAGGAGAAAGAAGACAATAGGCTACTAATAGTAGGAGAGACTCCAGGGCCCACGAACGCCAGTGGTATACCTTGAAGCTCGATGTGGACTGAAGGTGACTCCCTCAGAGCGGTCCACGGGGTCCGGAAGAGGGATCTGCACAACATAGAGAAGTGCAGTGTAGTATCAGTACAACCGACCCCATGTACTGAATAAGTGCCGAGCCTAACCTCGGCCGAAGTAGTGACGAGGCTATACTTAGCAAATAGCGTTCACCTGTCCTATTCTTCAACACAAAATACTGATAACAAAGCAAGGAAGAATAACAGTCATATACGAGGAACGGGAGCATATAAAGGGAAAAACAATAAGATAGAGCAGTTAATTAACATCAAGTAAGAAAAGAAATAATTTACCGAAAACTGATAAGGTATGAATGAAATGTCTGAATGATAACAATGGCACGGCATCACCCTTCGTGCTTTTACTCTCTTCCTCACCAATGCAATGTATGTTGTAATCAATGTAATCATGGCACGGCATTAACCTTCGTGCTTTCAATAAATGTAAACATGGCACGTCATTAACCTTCGTTCTTTCAATGAATGTAAACATGGCACGGCATCACCCTTCGTGCTTTACTCTATTCCTCACTATGCATGGCATCATGTAATCAATGTAAAAACATGGCACGACATCACCCCTCGTGCTTTACTCTCTTCCTCACTATGCATGACATGGTGTAAGCAATGTAAAAACATGGCACGGCATCACCCTTCGTGCTTTACACTCTTCCTCACCAATGCAAGACAAAGTGTATGGTAAGGAATGCAGCATAGTGGGAAAAATACAGTTCAAATCACCCAGCAAGGGAAAGTATCAGTCAATATCTCAATAAATGACCGACAAGGGTCTCAGCTATAACCACACAACTCAATATATATACTGTATACTTGGATCCACAATTGAACCAACGTTTCATAATCTCTACAACCAGTACATCAACCACAATCAACTTCTCAAGTAGAGGCAATTACATAATATGATGAACATTGAAGAAATAACTGAATTTTATCAAAAATAGACTCACAGGCATGCTTGACTCACAATGTATAGGTACTCGTCACCTCACCTATACATTGAACATGATAAACACATAACACATAACATACGATACCTAATCCCTCACCAAAGTTAGGCAAGACACTTACCTCGGTCCAAAGTATAGCAATCAACCCTCTAAGACCACCTTTGCTTTATAATCCGACTCCGAACACGATATCTAGGCATAATTGATTCAATAATATCAATAAAGACTCGATAACACAATCTCATAGCCTAGATATTCCATTTCTAGCATTCTTCCAAAAATACCAAAATTCGACCCCGGGCCCGCTTGGTCCAAACTCGAGGTTCGGACCAAAACCCGATCACCCATAACCCCACGAGTTCAAATATATGATTTGTTTCAATATCCGACCCCAAATTGAGGTTGAATCACCCAAATTTCCCAAAAACCTAACTCTATCCAAAACCCCTAATTTCTACTTGATTTTATGATTTTTGGCCTAGATTTCTAGTGATTATGGAAGGAAAATGGAAGAATTAGAAGTTAAGATCACTTACCCAAGTGGCTATTGAGGGAATATATCTTGGGGATCGTCAATGGAGTCTTGGAGGAGAAGGAATTGATGAAGAAGTGGAAATCCCGAATTATCATTCTGTTTTTGACTTAAGGAATTAACTGGGCAGTTTTGTTCTTTGCGATCGCGGAAGAAGGGTTGCGATCGCAGAGCTTTAGAGATTCCTACTACGCGACCGCAAACAGAGGGCTGCGATCGCAGAAGATCAACCCCACAGGCCTCTGCGATCGCAGAGGCAATGATGCGACCGCAGAGTAGAACTATCTAGCACCCACCCAGATCCCCTGATACACTACGCGATCGCGAAGAAACAATGTGATCGCAGATCACCTGGATTTTCTACACTGCGATCGCGGACCCGTCCATGCAATCGCAGAGGACAACAGACCCCTCCTTCACTCTCAACTCTATGCGATCGCAGCCCTAAGGGTAGCTAACGGGCCGGGCCCGGGCCAAACGGGCCGGGCCCGGGCTAAACGGGTCGCGGGCTATGCGGTCCCGGACTATGCGGGCCCGGGATAAACGGGCTATGTGGGTGGAACCGGACCCCACGGGCCTAAGCCCACATGGGCCCGGGCTAAGTGGGCCGGGCCCGCGGGCTAAACGGGCCTAAACGGGTCCGGCCTATTTTTTTTTTTATTTTTTTTATGTAAGGCAATTTCTTGTAAATCTTTGGGATATAAAATATTGTAATTCATATTTAAACACAAAAAATAGTAAGTTTCTTCAAATTAATAATAATAGTACTTCAAACTTGCACTAATATTGCATAATAAATTAATAGTACTTCAAATTAAATTAAGAAACTATAACATTACGAATGTCTTGAGAACGCCTAAGACAACTCTTTATTATATGCCTCCTTAAAGAGCCCGTGCCGGTCAACTTTGGACGCCAAGTGTAGATACGACCATAGTGCTTTNTGTAATTATAAAAAGTTTGGGGTTAAAACAAAGTTTGGGGGCCAAATGGCTATTTTTTAAACATGCCAAACGGCTAGTTTTTAAAATATAGCCGTTGGCTATTTAATTTTTTTTAATGAATTTATATTATATTATCTAAGGCAATTTATTGTAAATTATATTATAAAATTATGACTTATGTCTTGTAATTCAAGTTTAAGCACAAAAAAATAGTAAAGAGATTTTCAAACTTGCACTTATTGTAAATTATATTATATAAGTGTGATTCTAGAGTTATAAATTTTTTTATGTATTTATATTATATTATCTAAGGCAATTTATTGTAAATTGTATTATATAATTATGACTTATGTCTTGTAATTCAAGTTTAAACACAAAATAAATAGTAAAGAGATATTCAAACTTTCACTTATTGTACATTATAGTTACAAAATTTTTGTTATGTAATTATATTATATTATATAAAATAATTTATTGTAAATTATATTATATAATTATGACTTATGTATTGTAATTCAAGTTTAAACAC
>MDKH01154004.1:0-60624 GCA_005239495.1 Nicotiana undulata | reverse complement strand
TATATATATATATATATATGAGCTTGTGGGTATGTTTACCCATCAGATGAAGAGACGATATTTTCTTATGATTTAAAATATGGCCTCATCAGCCTAAATTGAGGGTTACCCCTCCAAAGTTCACGGTTACAGAGTGGTACGCTCGGGCCGAGTATGACACTGGGTGCTGGCCACGCCTCTTCAAGTTTGGGGCATGACAAACTTGGTATCAAAGCAATTCTATCCTAGGGAGTCTACAAGCCGTGTCTAATAGAGCCTTGTTTATAGATGTGTTGTACACCGCATTATATAAACAAGAAGCTACAAGGCATTTAGGAGTATGTTACCCTTCTTTCAAATCAAAATCGTGCTCTAAAGCTGAGTCATTCGAGTTCGATCCAAGACTTATGTTTTCTAATGATATAGAGATGCTTTCAATTAAAAAAATTTGGAGCTAGCCAAAGGGCTAATACAACGGCAGGTAAGGGAATTAGTAGAGAAAGAATTATTAACGACGTGGCTCTGTTGAGGTCCTATTAGATCGTGCATTCCAGATGGATCACTCTAGAATAGTACAGTTAGATATGAATACTAAAACATTCAGAAATATCAGAAAACATGTAATGGAATCCTAGAAGGGACAAATATTTAATTTAGTATGATTCCCGCCCCTAGTAAAAAGAGAATATTAGGCGACCCGAAGAACCAGTGAGATGGAGCAAGGGGAGATAAAAGTGAAACAATGTTTTGTTGAAGTTTTCTGAATAATGTAATAGACATAGATATTAGTAGGAGGATAAGAAGAAATTAAATGAAACATTTCAAGTAAGACGTGATAAAAGGGTGATGACAGTAAATCATAATATGACAGGATGACAGAGTTTATAGCCAAGTAAAAGAAATGACAAGAGGTGACAACCTTGAGACTATAAAAGAGTATAAGCCATAAAGTCATATCCTTATTTCGAGAAATGCGTTGGTGACTCCAGCATGATTACTAGACGGCTAAGTTAGACCCCCGGAGTAATAGATATGAGTATGGACTAGTAAAAAAGGAAAAAACAATCAAACATGATTTCGGGACCGAAAGATTTAATAATAGTCGGCATCGTGAGAATTTCAGAAATCTTGTTTTTGTAATGAAAGAATGGACAAATAGAAGAATAAATTTTAAAGGTCATTCAGGAAGACGCTTCCATAAAACAAGCAATGTGAGAAGAGTTAAGCTTAAGGCATTAAGTGTGCCCGTTACACTAGGTGTCAACCTTGCACATAAGAAATTCAGTTATCCCATGTGAGAAGGGTTACCACAAGGCGAGTAAGAGTCAGTTAGGATGTGAAAAGACACCAAAGATGAAGAGGTAAAATATTTATAGGTAAATCTTTATAATACTACCCTAAAAGAGGAAGATGGTGTGATATGGTATTAAGTCAGAGTTGACTGGTTTAGGTAACGATGGAATGGTAAATCAAGAATTCCACAAAAATGTGAAAGGGATGAGAATGCGCTTATTCAAATCCTACAAATATGTTAGGACTCCCAGAACATTATGCAAGCACGACACCCGGGAGAGGTACTAAGGGTTCCCGGCGAGGATGTTATTGATAAATAAGCGTGAATGGACACTCGATACATAACGAGTTAGTACGAGTGGTAAGTTAAGACAAATGACGTAACTTAAGAGAGAGTACACGAGACATAAATGTGAGAATGGACCAACGAGTAGTTAGTATTTTATTCAGAAAGAGCCTAGTTATGGCTAGTTACACATAAATCAACAGATCGTGCAAGATAAATCTACTGAACCCCAACATAGGGAATTCGGTTTCGCAGATACAACATCGTAATTGTTGAGAAATATTCAGATAGGAGTTGAGGTAGTTATAGTTGTCGTTTAGGTAGTTATGGAAAAAGAGAGTTCCCCGAGGGAGCAAATAAAAAATTTGAGTTCGAAAGTAACCCTACGAGCACAAGGGCACTGTGACAAGTAACTAAGAATAATTATATGATAAAAAGAACATAGAAAATTCTATCGGGTATATGATGTAATGAGCTTGCAACTTTACAAGAGTCAGAGGGTCTCCCCAAAGTGCTACAATGAAAGACTAGTTGAGAAAACAAAGAAGAAGGATTCAACATAAGCATAGTGACCTAAAGAAGAAATGATCTTGTAACAACAATCTCACTACAATATTGTATGCACTCTATAAGAAAGTCGTACCTATCATGACTAAGGAATGAGAAGTAAAATCCAAAGTAATATTCAAGATCATATGGGTTGCACAAAATTCCAATATATGCGGGCACTAAGATAAGCCAAGTATTCATGCAACAAGTGGCAGAACGAGCAGGAAAAGTAATTGCTTACTTTAAACGAAAGCTGAGAAGGCACAAAAGAAAATATTTGACCAATGACCCAGAGTTAGTTATGTTATGAATGCACTTAAGATTTTGGAGTGTTATCCATGCAGAATATATGTTGAAATTGATATAGCTATAGGAGACTACAGTATAAGTTAAAAGAAAGAATTGAGTCCACATCATAGTCAAATGCTTGGATTGTTAGAAGGTTATATCATGGATGTCCATAGCGTCCACGAAGGGATAAAGAAATAACTAATACCCTTAGCCGCAGATCAGAAGATAGCGTAAGACTAATTAAAGTTTGATATAGAAGAGGAAATTAAAGAGTTACATCAACTTAAAGAATCATGAGTCTGATTATTAGACCCCGGTGATTATATAAATCGTGATTCAAAACATTGCAGAATTACTCTTAATGTAAGAGGCACGAGAGAGATAGTATCATATTATATAATGACTCTATGATAAATCCACTTAGAAGAGTACCAGCCTCAAAAGAAGTCAGTATGAAGCTCTTCCTAGTTTGTGTATGCATCAGAGGTGCAAGTATTATAGTAGAGCTTTAAGGTGTGGACGTGAGTTCCACCTATGTAGAAGGGAAGTTATGAAAGTGATAGAAGGTACGATGCAAGATTTAAAAGTAAATAAGGTAAATGTAAAGAAGGTACGAGATACTCAAGTGCAGAAGGTTGTGAATAGTCAAGACATCAGACGATGGGCTAGAAGCGTCGTGATTTTGTATCAAGAAATGATAGTGGTGTCGTCAATAGCATATCTTCCAGTCTATGGTTCCCATGTACCGAGAGGTCCACTTAAGATAGTAAAGACGATTCAGAGATGACGTGATGTATCACTTGAGGTTCTAGAATAACATAAGGAAAATTATGGTGCTACCAACTTAAAGGGAGGTTGCGAGTAGTATAAATAGATATGTGTAGGTCACAAGTTAAAGTATGGTAGAGCAACAAGGTTTTACGTAGAAAAGAGTAAGCATAAGAAAAGGTGAGTGAGAGGGTGATGATAATAGGTAATTTCGCGGGATTAAACCCACTGCAACAAGGGAGTTGATGATTTTCGTAAGTTATAAAAAGCTCAGTATAGCCTGAATGAACTCAGAAGAGTTTATGATAGGGGCATTTGAAAAGATGGAATGTTGCCCTGGTAGTAAAATGAGAGTGGAACTGTGATAAATGATAGGATAATAAAATTTAGGCCTTTAATTAAGTAATGAGTTAAAGAGAATGGATTTCATGAATTTCATGGGATTAGAATACCCTCTTAAGATGAATCACATTAGGCTTCTATGAAATACGGTTATTGAAGTATAGTATCATCCCTAGGTGGATCAGGAAGTTAACTTCAGATGTTCCTCGATGAGACGTGAGTCCTAGAGATAATGTATTACCTAAGAGCTTTCAAGTTATCAATAGTATATTACAGATCATCATGAAGGTGAATCAACAATAGCTGGATAAAAGTTACAAAGTATGAGATGAGATTAGGTTTTCATTTTTAAGATGAAAAATAATGAGGAAGCATTAAAGGACTTAGATTTATACATATAGGATAAGAAACGATAGAGTAACCAAACTTCGGTAATAAAAAACTCAAGTAAGTGTTATGGTATAGTAGGACCTTCCTAGATGCAGTAATTATATAAGGATAGATAAGCAAGACTATGAAACAATATATAGCAATAGACATAAGTTTGACAAAGTACCAAGAGAAGGACTTCAATACACCTACAGATGCCCAGAGGGATAGCTTGCCATAGCTCTGTGTATATTCACAAAATGAGGTCTAGAGATTGGATAAAAGCTAGAGGAAATTGGAGAGAAGAGCTGGATAGGTGCCCGTAAAAGGACAAAGTCATACATGCTGCATGACAAAAGGTAGCAACAATTACAAGATTGGAAGAATTACGACCACATGTCGTGGTGTGAGAAAAAGGCCTAAGGGGGGGATACACTGGCCTTTGGATTTATTCATAGAACAGTTGCCTAGAGGGTAAAGAAAATATTAAGGTATTCGTAAAAGCAATAAGTTGTGAGACAGATAAGTATAGTAGTCAATATTTGCAGACGAATGTTCCAGGGGGGGAGGGATGTTACACCCCTTGTTTTCGTACGCGAGAGTACGTCGTAAGTTAATTGATGTAAGCTCAAAAATGAATCATCTTTGACCTGCATAAAGTAGGTTAATCATGTTACCATGGAGGTTACAAATATTTAAGATCATGAATAATAAGTACCAAGAGGGTTGGAAGGCTTATATGCTTAACGAATTGAAGAAAATAAGTTTCGTCGAAAGTCGACAAGTTGGGAATGTTATAACATGTACTTTTGGGGTGAGACTAGGGTGTTGAACATGATAAGGAGGTTATGTTATGAGTTATTCTATTCATATTATATTCGTGTGTTATGTTTTGAAGTCAAACGAGTTGTGAAACAAAAGTTGGAAAAGGTCATCACATGTTACATTCATAAATGGGTCGAAAATTAGGTAATATAGCTGAGCATTTCTTAAAATGTAATTAGAATTACGTGATGACCTACCTACCAAATTAAATATATACGAGTCCCGTTTCAAACAGTTTATACCGTTCATTGATAAAACATTTGAGTAGAGAGATATATCCATTTTCACAAGACTGCGCATACTAGTAGGTGACAAGTAGGTGCATCACCTACTTTCCGAAAGGATAGGCCTCAATTAAAAACTCCTAACGTCGGCCAAGAGGGGACATATAAGGACTTATTAATTCTTTCACTCATTCTCAGAACAACAAAATCAGATTGAACCCCTGCAACTCCTCCCCAAAAATCCCACACAAACCCTAGGTAATTTCGGGGGTTACGATGTGATTCTAGCGGCGAAAACCCCGGACAACTTGCTAGTTTCTCTTTCTCCTTCTTGTAGCTGCGTTAGGGGATGTCGCGCCCCCCTTTTCCTCCCCCCAGAGCACTCCTTTCAAGGACGGGTTAAAAGGGTTCATGACATTGTTTGGGACAACTCGTTCCTTTTGGGAAAGGGGTTAGAGTCGCCACCTAACGATATAAAGGTGCGTTAGGGCACCTATTGGGGTTCATTCATAACTACGTTTTGATAACTAGAGACAGGGTAAGGGCTTGAAATTATCCTAAGGGGAAGGTGTTAGGCACCCCTCAGAATCCACAAGTGTGGTTCCCGGCCAAATAGCATTTGTGAATTTTGTGCAACTAGAAAGTAAAAAAATATGGCTCAAATAGTAGGGGATTTTATTCCAAATACACATATGTTGAAGACAATTAATTGGAAAATAGCTTTTGAAAAGAATTATAGTCTAAGCATGTATGTGGAGTAAAAGTATCCTAGGTTTGTTTGTAATATGGATCACATCAATGAAATACCCGATATGACACTCCTCAAAGAGGGGCTACACATGGTATTAACGCACCGGTCATCATATCCATATCTACCCTTTCCCACCACCCCGTGAAGGTAACTAAAGAGAGTGTTGGTCACAACCTCTATTCCATGCTGTTACCCGTCCCTTCCTATTAGTCCCGGAAGAGTTTAGGACTTCTATCCTATAAAGGGGGGTTTCTAGGCAGACCCTTAGGTTTAAAGGTAAAATACTAAGGCGACATATAGAAAACAAATAGGACTACAGATAGGGGGTAACACATAAACAGGAAAAGGCTCAAGTACCTCCCCAAATAATGCAAGTAATCAGCACGACTCAAACACAATTAAGGTCTAGGTTTAATTCAGATCCTAAGCATGGCGTCTAAGTGGTAACAACAGAGAAACATATTTATTGCATAACTCAGAGGAAGTCCTAATCAGTTTGCCTACTGGTTTTAAGCATGCTGATAATTAGACAGTAATCAAAAGAAGACATTTCCAGATTTATTTTATTTAAAGTTGATTACCTAAGGCTTGCCTAGGCGTAAGATCATATGCAACAGTTATTCAGAGAAGTTAATAGTTTTAGCGTTGTTGTACCTAAGTGCATGCAGTTCTAAATATTGCAGAATATACAACAATTTATTACCAGTTGTTAAAGCGAAGTGGACTATTTCATATTCAGTAATTAGACTGAGTGTAATTAGGCGACTATGATCCTAGAACATGATATCTAATGCAAGGATGATGCACATGCAGAATCACTAAAGCGGGATTTCTAAATACACACCAAATTATGCACAGTTTAAGAATAGGCAGAGGTGACAGTTCATTTTAATGTTGTTTACCTAGAGCAGTATTTCTATGTGCGGAGCATGGTTGTAGTATGATGATTTCATGAATAACAGCTTATGTTAACACATTTATCCTAGGGAATGATTTCTAAATGAGTTTCAGAATAAGCAGAATCATATGGTGATAGTTATGTTAATGTTATTATTTGCCTCAGAGACAAGATTTCTAAGTGATAATGGGATGCTGAAAAAATAGTGCATATGAATCCTAGGGAACATGGCATTTAATGCATGACATGCTTTGTGTGTGTTATTCCTAAACATGAATTCTATTGCACGCATAGGAAAATAAACCTAGGAGCATAGTTTCTACCCTTGTCTATACTACAACATACATATTAGCCTCCCCTTTTTCACTATCCAACCCAGAGTTTGGTTACAGATAATTATTACAAACCATTGAGCATGAATTACACAATTTGAAATAAAATATAAGAAGTTATCTATAGGGAGCCTGCAATATAGGCCCAGATCTCCATATCTTTAATGACAAATGATGTTTCACAGCCTTTCTCACAATCCGGGTGTGTCAGAGTTCCCTAAGGACCTCAAGGGATCCCCGGCAGTGCTCACACCCAGATTGCATAGCCACAGTAGAGTAAGTGCAATGTGGAAAGGTCAACCTTAGTGTGTCAAAGTTCAGAGGGAGCTTAGGGGTCCCAAAGTAATGCTCACACAAAGAGGGCAGAACTTAAGGGTCTAAGAGTAGAGTGAGAGTGCTTGATATAGTTTTGAAAAAGGGTTGAGTAAGAAAACAGTTTTTGAAAAAGAGACTTGATTGAAATGATTTTATAACTAAAAGTTTAACCACTGAAATAGTTTGAAAGAGCAGAAACATCAGTCTCAAGACCAAAACAAGTTCAGCATCACACAAAGAACCAAGAACAGTCAATCGAACACAAACATGGGTAATGGGATTTGAGGGACAAGTATGGAGCATGTAAGGGCAAGCATGTAGTAGGCAGAGGTATGCATAGGTACACAATCAGAAGTACCTAAGGGGTTAAGGGAATTGGGATACAACATAGTGATAGTATCAAACAGCTTAAGGTAATACCAGTAGGAGGCATGCACTACAAGAAAAAGCCTTATCTAAGACCAACTATTAGGGACGAGTTAATAATCCCATCGCAAAAAATATATGTATTGGGACGAGATTATATTGCGGTCCATAATGCTTTATTTTATTGCAAAGATATTAAATCTGGTTCCTAAAAAAATTAGTAACTGGTCCCAAATTATAATTGAGGGGCCTTGAGGTGAGAAAGTGCCGCAAAAAATTATACCAAAATATTAGAAAACTATTATTTTCTAAAGAACAGGGCGCCAAAGATAATTTATTGAAATAAAACTTCTAAAAACTGAAACTCTCTATATTCTCCATAAACAAGCGCGCACATATTTGCCCTAATTCTCCGCCTAGCTCTAGAGCCCACATCGCTTATCTGCGTTTTCTCAAACTCATAGTGTGAACTTCTTCCCTAATATCCATCTCACCTTTGAGATTAATCCAAGGTGTGCCTCCTCTTTCAAGTTGCTCTTTTTGTTCTCTAAGTTATTCTAAATCGATGATTGGTATTCAAGTTCTTCTTCTTCTTCTATTACTACTACTTCTCTAACATCAATAAACTGGTAAGGTTTTGTACTATGGTATTTTTTCTTTTGTATAATCAGTGGAAAGATTATTGGGTACCCAGTACTCTGTCTATCTAAGGTTTCGTACTCTGATATTTGAGTTAGGATTCCTAATTGGATAATTTAATTTCTGAAGTGTATTCAAGTTTGTGGCATATTAGTTTTATGTATTCAGTGAGAGATTTACCGAGCCAAAACAGGAACTAGCATGTATACTGTCATATTGCAATGTTGATTTACATCTGAAAAGATATTTTCATATGTGATGGAACGGCGTTTATACTGTCATATGTATTTTAGCATACCTGAACAATAATAGTATCTAGAATTGTTCCATTTCTAACAATTCTGTATTTTCTTTTTAATCTCCGGACGACCTACATAAAAGAGGATCATTTAGCAGTGATACCATGATACTTTTATCTTCTATTTCAACTTCCTGTAATAATAATATGATCTTCCCCTAGGTGATTTATAACTGTATAATTTTTAGGTCAATGGGTAAGTGTAGGATTGTAAATTTTTCTGTTCCTTTATCATCATTTCTTTGAAAAGAGTCATACTTACTCATTTCATTGGTTTTACAAAATTAGCTACAATACTTATTTCTGTTGAATTCTTATTCTGTTTCTTGTTTCCAGTTTTGGCTTCATGAATTGACATTATTCCTTTTCAGTTATCGCTATTTTATTCATTTATTGCATTTTTGAGATGAAGGGTTGCTTCTAGGAAAAGCAATGCTCATTAACACTGGTTGAATTCTAAGAAATTAAAAATATTTTGTGCATCATACTTAAACAATTTACTTTGATGTAAGAATTGCAATTCCTATTCAAATTAATTGTGTCGTAAAGTATACTGTTTATAATTTTATCTATTGTAAGTACTGATTTCGATCTCGGAAGCATAAAAAGTCTATGCTCTCTTACATCTGTGTGTAGATAAGAACTAAGAAGTATGTAGTTCGGCAACGGGTTCGATCTGTACGCTATAAATTAAATATTTACATTTATTTGATTTTTTATATGTATGTGTGATATGATTGATCGAGCTAAAAACTATTGAACCCTTGCAAAAGGTTAGCTTCGGCTTAGTTCCTGACTTCCTCAATTCTCTATAAGGTTGTTAAATATACTTTTGTTCTAAGAGTTAAAAACATCAGCTTAATTTAATTATGAAGTATGAGGCTTGAGTTTAAGGTCTTTTGGCCGTATAAAAGTTTTAGTACACTGATAATTGGTAATCTCTTTTTTTACAAAAGAAGAAAAATGGGGACTTTGGTCCCTAGCTTACTATTACATTTCCTTGTTTTCCTCCTAGTTTTAGTCCTTGTCTATGTAAATCTGTATTATTGCTACTAGGTGTACTATTTGGCTTTTATTTACAGTACTTTAACTTTCATTGAGATAGCATAAGCCGAAAACAAAAAAGATCTGAGATGGAAAAGGAAAAGGACAAAAACAAAAGCCAGTACTTTAACTTTCATCGTAGTATTTTTCTTATCTTTTATCTTTATTTAATTTAATTTTTACTTACTCTCCAAGGTTGTGGCACCTAGTAAGCAATTGATGCAACTTGTTGATAATCCATTATTTTCAATTTTAGATGGGTCATGCCTAACAACATTGTACATTTAATCCATTGCTAATATTATGCGGGTCTTATGGTCATTAGGAGTGATCCATTAATTCAAAATATTATTTATAAAATGATTATTGAAATTTTGAACATTTAATATTTGTATGTGTGAGTTGAGGGGGAGATTACATGGATATGGAATTAAAAGAGTCTCCTTTGTTTGTGGGTCTGATCATTTACTTTCCAAAAGTGCCTTTTTTATTATTTGCAGGATAGTTATAGGCTATAGTGCAATACTAGATAGAGACTTAGTGATTTGTATCAACACCATATATACTATATTCTTAAAGTTTTTTTCATTTTTTCTCTCTTTCCTTTTGATCTGAGATTCCTCTATTGCTCTATATCATTTTGGGCTACTAATTGTTGTTTATTACAAGATCATGGAATGTAGCATTGTGGTATGATTTTTACTTGAAAAACTCTTCACATGATTTGGCTTTGTTTTTACTCAATGGAATAAGATCAAGATTTGAAGTATTTTTGCAACTTGTGTAACAAGAGGTACCCATGTGGGAAGTCATTTGGGGTCACATGAGGTCTCATGTATTAGCAAATACTGCTACATTAGAGGAAAAAGTTGAACTCAAACACAAAAAGGTGCAATCTTGAATTAATCTTGGGAAAAAGAATAGCAAGAGAGATAAAAAATCAAAGTATGAACTAGGTGAAAATTCTGGTTAAATCCGTGTAAACAAAACTTGTAAAATGTTTAGTCCACTTGTGTTCTTGTTAAGAGATATCTGGTGTTCCTATAAATAGGTGAAGTCCGTGTAAACAGAACTTGCAAAATTCTGATATTTGGTGTTTATAACTTGCAAAATCTAAGTTGCTTGAATTAAGTCCATTTTCTAATCCTTCTACATATTCTTCTATATCTGAAGTTGTTGGATTGGAAAAAACTCTTGTCTTTGTTGATTGCTTGTCCTTAGGCATCTTGTTAATCACTTAGTTTACTGAGTTCAATGATTGCTTCTGAAAAATGTATTTTTCTGAGGAGTACAGTGAGAAACCTCCACGAGTGTTTGTCATACTCCTTGGACATATCAAGCTTTATGATAATATTCTCCTCTTTAAATTTACATATGTTATTTTACTAATAGTTATTTATCATCTTTTCAAATATTTGTACTTACAGGTTTCGAAGATTGAAGCTATAAGTCAAGATGAAATATTAGAAGATGCACAAGCTCATTAATTATTTTGTTAGGACTGTTATTCAAAACTTGATATCATAATGTAGCTCAGGATGTTAGCTAAGTTGTTTTGTTAAGGTGTTGAGCAAATATAGAAACTAACATCATCATGGGATGTGGACTTGACATATTATCTTTTTATATCTAGACTTTTCAGTAACAATTTCATATTTATTGACAAAAGTAATTCTTTGTGGCATTGAGCTTTAGTACTACTCATGGTTAATAAGAGACCAGGAATACGATCGCCAAATTATAACATAATATAGGACCAGTTAAAGGTTGGCCGCTAAAATAGTTTAACGATTGGAATATATATATTTTTCAACGTCTATTAGGGACGAGATATGAAGTTTAAAACTATTTCACGGCCAGATTTTTTTCCCATCTCTAAAAGATAATCTAGGACCAGTAAAGGGATGGTCGCTAACAAGGTTTAACGACGGGAATATATGAATTTTTCATCGTATAATAGGGATGAGATATGCAGTCTCTAAAACTATTTCAAGGCTAGAATTACTTCCCGTCGCTAAATCATTTTAACGACAAGTTTTTTTGACCTGCCGTTATTGACTTTTAGCGGCGGAGGCTATTACGACGGGTTGCGACCAGCTTTATCTCGTCGTGATTTTGTCTTTGAGGACCATATTTGGCCTTTTAGGGACAAGATTTCCCTTCCCTAAAGGCTGCTTTTCTCTTAGTGATGCCTTAACCAAAGCTAGTGTACATGCATAGGCATAGAGAGATTCACACAGAAATATATTTCGAGACATGCTGAAAGTAAAGCATAACTTAACATGCTAGATGAAGTAGAGGTCTTAATTACATATTGAACAACAAAATAGTAGATAGAAGCATATCAGAAACACAATAAATTGAAGCAGCAATAGAATCATGTTGGTTTGAGAAATGGAATTTGAATTAGAACATACCAGTGAAGGATACAATAACCCAAAGTAGGAGATAAGAGCACAATAGTTAACCTTGGCTTGCAGAAGGCTAACTTAGAGCAATAACAAGTAGCACAGAAGAGAGAGTAGAAAGTTTTAATTGTGAGAGAGAGTTCTTGAACCAGTCAGTTCGTGTTTGTTAATGAAGAGTAGAGAGTATATATAGTTTGAAAATAGGTAGCCAATAAGGTAAAGTCCATAGTTAAGCAGTAAAGAAAGGAATCAGAATCAATCAACAGAGAATAAGAGTCAGTATTCCCATCAATTAACGGGTCAATTTCAAACGGTAATAGACATGTGACAAATAAGGAAAGATACCACATGGATGACATATAACCCATAAGGAAATATTTCAAATTAATACAAGTATAGGGCAGGTAATTAGGCTAGGTACATAACATATTAATTAAGGAATGTTATGAGAATCAGTTTGAGAGCATAATCAACTACAAAAAATAAGGCAAGGAATGATGGAAATCAGCAAGAAACCTTCGAGCTAGGTTCAAATCACAGGAAATTAGCACCAATTAGGGAAAGTATCATGCATGACTGAAATACCACACAAGGAAATAATTTCAGCATATAGAACAAGTAATTAGTCTAGGTTCAGAAAATCTAATTAAGGAAAGGTCTATAAGAATCGATTAACAATAGAATCAATCAAATAAGGCAAGTGAATAACTCATGGGTCAAAATCAATAGTGTATTACCATAGGTGATCAGTGAAGGACACTAATCCTAGGGAATCAGGGAGTCGAATAAGGACAACATCAGCTAAAGGAAATTAACACAAATTAAAATAGATATTGGTTAAGAAATCTGAAATCCTAGTAATCACAGTACAGTAAAATCATACGAAATTAGGGATTCACATGAATTACAGAGTAAACATTGGTGTAAGCGGGAAAAGAAAGAAAGTTAGAGATATAGATGAACACCAGAGGGTAAAGTTTCAGAGAATCATAAAGCTCGTGAGACGCAAGCACATATGCAAACATATTATTAGAGACAAAATCAGGAACTCAAGGTTTGGGATAAAGATTAGGGTTTTAACACAACAACTCAGATAAAGAGAGAGACTTAAATAAATCACTAAAACATAGTAGAAATCCTAGGATAACACTGAAAAATCATAGGAAAACCGTTTTAAAAAGTGGTTATGAAACCCTAATTGAAGATGAAGAATCGTTTTAGGGAAAATGGAACATCTTTAAGGAAAACATCAAAATAGCCCGTAATATGCCAAGATCTATTACGGATCTAAAAAACCAAGAGATAGTAGTTAGGGTTTCATGGAGACAACCCAAAGAGAAGAAAAATCGGCTAAAGAACCACTGGTTCTAGCAAAAAATGAAGAGATCTTACTCAGACGGCCGTAAATGGCTGGAAAACGGCATGAAAGGCCATGGGTGGGAGTTGAACCGCTCCAGGTTCACTTGAAGACCTCAAGGTAGTGTCAAGCCGTCATAAGAGGAGACATAGGATAGAAGAGGTGGGACCTCATGATTTCCGGAGAAGAGAGACAGAGTTCATCGGAGAGGGGGGGGGGGGGAAGGTGAGAAGGTTCTAGAGAGAACCAGAGAGAGAAGGTGAGAGAGAATGAACGGGGGAAAATGAGAAAGGGGGGGGGGGTAGTCATTTAGTATTAATTAAGGTAAGTAAGGATCTGGGCCGTTGATTTATAAATAATCAACGGCTCATATTGAATGGGGGATTGGGTCAGGTAGATTTAGGGATTAGGCTTAGTGTTTTGAGGCAATTTAATTGGGTTGGTGTCCGGGTAGATTAGGCTAAAATTGGAATTAAAAGGTGGCTATTTGTTAAATACCCATTTAAAATAGATAAATAATTAATACAAAAATGGATAATAATGATATAAAATGAAATTAAGGTAATTAATTAGTATTTAAAAATATAAATGACTAATTATTTGGTAAAAATAGAATAAAATATGTAATTAGGCTATAATTGCAAATTTATTGCAATTATATCCAAATAATGCCAATTTGGCTAATTTGCAAAATAATTAAATCCTAATAGGATAAAAAATGATATATTGAACCAAGGAATATTTTGAAACTCTTGTAATGCAATTTATGATTAATTATTGGATATAAAAGTACTGGATAAATTAGAAATAAATTAATAAAATGTGGGAAAATTATAGAAAAATGCCAATTATTATAAAAACTGATTTTGAAAGTATGTATGCATGTTTAAAAAATAATTACAGGAAAAATTGGGTATCAACAGCTGCCCCTCTTTACCCGGGAAGGATGAAAGAGTTGTCGGGTAAAGATATGATGGCCAATTTTGACCGAGCGAAATGGTTTGAAGAGATTTAGGCTGCACCCTGGTTTCTGATTTGCCTACATATCCCTGGTTTTACAGGAATCAAGTCGTATGTAGTTCAGGAGTCATCGACGAAGTATACCGATGAAGAGTTTTCCAGGACGGACGCAACATATCGGGTTAGATGAATAAACGACTTACGGGAGTGGTTAGGAGAACTGGAGCGGGATCGCTCCCTCCAGGACGGCTGTTGCTCATCGGATTACCTGCAAATAGATATGACAAGCATATACTGTGTGTAATTTAAACATGATGCCAGTTCCCGTTGGACTATGAATGTTTTCTTCGGACGGTTAGGGATGACGTCCTCATACCATGATGTCCTGCGCCATGAATTGTTTGATGCAGGATTCGCAGGCCATGAAATGATGTTCTCGGGCCATGAGGATGGTGCCTCCGAACCATGACACCTTTGAATAATGATATGCAAGATCGAAAGAGATCCTCAGGCCATGGCATGGTGTTCTCGGGCCATGAAGATGGTGCCTCCGAACGATGACGCCTTTGGATGAGTTGCCGATATTTCAGCCCATGACAATGCAGTAATATGATGCAGACAAGACGAAGCTTAGTCTTGCGAATTGAAGGGCAGAGCTTAGCCCGAAAGAAAAGTGAAGTAAATAATGCTTGAGAAAGCGCTTAGTCTTGATGAAAAAGTAAATTGGAGGCAGAGCTTAGCCTCGAAAGGCAGAATGGTAGCCTTATGCAGATGGAGGTAGAGCTTAACCTCGGAAGGAAGAAAGGTAGCCTTATGCAAAAATGTGAATGCAGATGGAGGTAGAGCTTAACCTCGGAAGGCCGAAATATAGCCTTATGCAAGAATGCAGATGCAGATGGAGGTAGAGCTTAACCTTGGAAGGCATAATGGTAGCATTATGCAAAGATGTGAATGCAGGTGGAGGTAGAGATTAACCTCATGCAGATGGAGACAGAGCTTAGTATCGGAAGGCAGAATGGTAGCCTTATACAGATGCAGATGGAGACAGAGCTTAGTCTCGGAAGGCATGATGGTAGCCTTATGCAGATGCAGATGGAGACAGAGCTTAGTCTCGGAAGGCAGAAAGGTAGCCTTGTGCAGATGGAAGGAAAAAAGGTAGACTTATACAAGAATGCAGATGGAGACAATGCTTAGTCTAGGAAGGCAGAATGGTAGCCTTATGCAAGAATTAAATGAATGACAATAGAAATTCTTAGCTGATAATAGATTGCAGTGTTGTGATCATTGTGAGCATTATGGCTACAGAGCATTGTTTGTTTGTGCTGATAGCTACAGTGGGAAAGTGTGATGGTTTCGAGAAATTGTCTTTGAACAATATATATCCTTCGGGAGGATAGTGTGTTTTGCGCTTTTGCAATCTTTGTGCCTGCATCCAAAGAAAAATCATGAGTTTTGTAAATGGGGAAGGTTAGTTCGCATTCCCGCTGGCTTTTCTTGATTTGTTCGGCTTGATCGGACGATACTGTCTGTATCATTGGGGTAGCGTTTGCTAAACAAAGCTATTTCAAGAATAAACATGCATGATTTTGTAAAAATGTAGTATAAATATAATTTAAAAATATTTTTTTTAGATGAACCGACGACCTTGACGTGGTTCAAGACATTGCAACCTCTCCTGCTACGGAATTTTGAGGGTCCACCTCAAAATTCTGCCCCAGTTTGATGGGTTGATATTTCTAGTGGCTGCATCTACGGCGATTAGCTGAACTTGCTTCAGAATTTTGAGGGTCCTCCTCAAAATTCTGCCCCAGTTTGATGGGTTGATATTTCTAGTGGCTGCATCTACGGCGATTAGCTGAACTTGCTTCAGAATTTTGAGGGTCCTCCTCAAAATTCTGCCCCAGTTTCCAATTGCGGGGAAAAAATGAAATTTTTGTTGAATTGTGACCGCACCCATAGGGCTGCCTACGTATCCCCTCTTTAACGGGAAT
The DNA here is from genome assembly GCA_005239495.1 of Nicotiana undulata. Taxonomy (NCBI): domain Eukaryota; kingdom Viridiplantae; phylum Streptophyta; class Magnoliopsida; order Solanales; family Solanaceae; genus Nicotiana; species Nicotiana undulata. The sequence goes on along the minus strand of MDKH01154004.1, from coordinate 44,339 downwards.
CAGGTCAGGCGTAGTTTAATTTACATCATATAAGGAAAGCAAAAATATTACACATTGTAGCGTTTGACCGCATCTGAATTGATTGGTTTTGGCCAGACTTCTCCGTCCATTTCTGCAAGTATGAGTGCTCCTCCTGTCAGCACTCGATGAACCATGTACGGACCTTGCCAGTTGGGAGAGAACTTCCCTTTGACTTCTTCTTGATGTGGAAAGATCTCTTTTAACACCAGTTGCCCCGGTGTGAAATGTCTAGGCTTGACTTTCTTGTTGAAGGCTCTGGACATTCTATTCTGGTAGAGTAGACCGTGACATACTGCATTCATCCTCTTTCCGTCAATGAGGGCCAGTTGCTCATAACATCTCCTTACCCATTGTGCATCGCTGAGCTCAGCTTCTTGTATGATCCTTAAGGAAGGAATTTCAACTTCGGCAGGAATGACGGACTCTGTACCATAAACTAGGTATATAAGGAGTTGCTCCGGTCGATGTTCGGACTGTAGTACGATATCCCAACAAAGAAAATGATAACTTCTCATTCCACTTCTTGTGCTTTTCTATCATCTTCCTCAATATCTTCTTGATATTCTTATTGGCGGCTTCTACAGCTCCATTCATCTAGGGTCGGTAGGATGTGGAATTCTTGTGTTTGATTTTGAAAGTCTCACACATAGATTTCATCAGGTCACTGTTGACATTGGAACCATTGTCGGTGACGATTGACTCTAGGACTCCGAATCGACAAACAAGGCGATCGCGGACAAAGTCGGCCACGAATTTCTTAGTTACTGCTTTGTTGGAGGTTGCTTCGACCCATTTGGTGAAATAATCAATTGCTACTAAGATGATCTTGTGTCCGTTGGAGGCGGCAGGCTCGATTGATCCAATGACGTCCATTCCCCAAGTGGCGAACGACCACAGTGAGGTTGTGGCATTAAGCTCGTTTGGAGGTACCTTTATCATGATTGCATGTATATGATAGTTGTGGCATTTCCAGACATACTGGATGCAGTCCGTTTCCTTAGTGATCAAAAGTAACCAACTCTGAGTATCTTCTTAGCCAAAACAAAATCGTTCATCTGCAGGCCGCAGGTCCCATCATGGATCTCTTCTAGTAGCTTGGATGCTTCCTTTGCATCGACACATATTAATAATCCCAAATCAGGATTCCTCCTATACAGGATTCCTCCGTTGCGAAAGAAGTTATTGGACAATCTCCGAAGCGTGCATTTCTGAGTATGATTTTCAAGCTTTGGGTACTCTCATTTTGCCAAATATTCCTTGATGTCATGAAACCAAGGCTTTCCGTTTGCTTTATCTTCGACATGGGCACAATAAGCTGGTTGGTTTTGGATCTTCACTGGAATGGGACCAATGAAATTCTTGTTTGGATGCTGAATCATTGAGGAAAGAGTAGCCAATGCATCGGCGAACTCATTCTGGATTCTGGGGACATGCCGAAATTTTATCTTTGTGAACCTCTTTCTTAATTCCTGCACGTGGTGCAAATATGGCAGTATCTTGGAATTCTTGGTAGTCCATTATCCTTGTACCTGATGTACCAGTAAATCTGAGTCACCAATCACTAATAGTTCTTGGACGTTCATGTCAATGGCCATGTTGAGCACTAAGATGCAGGTTTCATATTTCGCCATATTGTTGGTGCAGAGGAATCTGAGTTTGGCAGATACAAGATAATGCTGACCGGTTTCGGATATTAGGACGGCCCCAATGCCAACTCCTTTGAAATTTGCCACTCTATCGAAGAACAGCCTCCAACCATCATAGGATTATGCAATGTCTTCTCCTATGAATGATACCTCTTCATCGGGAAAATACGTCTTCAACGGTTCGTACTCTCCATCTACAGGGTTTTCAGCGAGGTGGTCTGCCAGTGCCTGTCCCTTGACTGCTTTCTGAGTCACATAGACAATGTCGAACTCACTCAGTAGGATTTTCCACTTGGCCAGCTTGCTAGTAGGCATGGGCTTCTGAAAGATGTATTTTAAGAGATGCATCCTCGATATAAGATATGTTGTGTAGACACAGAAGTAATGCCTCAGCTTCTGAGCTACCCAAGTCAAATCACAACAAGTGCGTTCCAATAGAGATTATCGGGCCTCGTACGGAGTGAACTTCTTGCTGAGATAATAAATAGCTTACTCCTTCCTTCCCGTTTCATCGTGTTGTCCCAGAACGCAGCAGAAAGCTCCATCTAACACTACAAGGTAGAGTAGTAAAGGTCTACCTGGATCAGGTTGTACTAGGACTGGTGGTGTTGACAAGTATTCCTTAATTCTGTCAAAGGCCCTTTGGCAATCATCGGTCCACTTGGTTGCGGCGTCCTTCTTTAGCATCTTGAAGATCGGCTCACATATGACTGTGGACTGTGCTATGAACCGGCTGATGTAGTTAATTCATCCCAAGAAACTCATCACATCTTTCTTGTTCCTTGGCGGTGGTAATTCTTGAATGGCTTTGACTTTTGACGGATCCAGTTCTATCCCTCGGCGGCTGACAATGAACTCGAGCAGCTTACCGGCAGGATCCCCGAATACGCATTTCGTGGGATTCAACTTTAGATTGTATTTCCGCAACCTATTGAAAAACTTTCTCAAGTCTGCTATGTGATCAGTGGCTTTCCTGGATTTGATAATAACATCATCAACATATACCTCAATCTACTTGTGTATCATATCGGGGAAGATGGTGGTCATAGTCCTCATATAGGTGGCCCCTGCATTTTTCAGGCCGAATGACATCATCTTGTCGCAGTATACTCCCCACGGCGTAATGAAATCCATTTTCTCATAATCTTCCTCATCCATCCAAATCTGATGGTAACCAGCGAAGCAATCCACGAATGACTGTAGCTCATGCTTGGCGCAATTGTCAATCAGGATGTGTATGTTAGGCAAGGGGAAGTCATCTTTCGGACTGGCCCGGTTGAGATCCCGGTAGCCGACACAGACTCTGACCTTTCCATCTTTCTTTGGCACTGGCACAATGTTAGCTAACCATGTCGGATACTCATCAACCCGGAGAACCTTAGCGTTGATCTGCTTGGTGACTTCTTCTTTGATTTTCAAGCTCATGTCAGGTTTGAACTTTCTGAGCTTTTTCTTCAACGACGGACACATTGGATTGGTTGGCAGTTTGTGAGCCACAATGGATGTACTTAGAAATTTTGTGTATTCTTTCTTTTCTGACGGCGACAAATGAATGCTAATACGGGTCTCCTTGACCTTTTCTGAATTCCCCAAGTTGACAATTTCGGTCTCGTCCAGGTTGGACTTAGGTCTGTTCTAAAAATTCTTGACTTCTTTGATAATCTCGTCAGGTATATCATCCTCTTCTTAATCGATGTTCGTTTTTTGCATTGTCTCGTTGCATGTCATAGTCGTTGGTTCATCAAGACAAGTAATAGTAATGCTGTATAGATAAAGTAGTGAGAGAAAAACAACATTAATAAATATTGATTCAGAAAACTTAAAAATGCTTTTGATAAATAGGATAAAATATTTTGAACATTGAAGATCTTATTGCAGGAATTGAAAAATGCGGAAAGAGAATCATTTAAAAAACAAACAATGAACGATGCTTGTTTTAGCCTTGCTACCCCGAGGCTCGTCGGGCTATGGCTGTTCTGGCGGTCCAATTTTTGAGATAATTTCCTCTGCTCACGGTTTGTATGGAAGGGCTTTCCTCCCCCCTCCTCGAGAATAACACAACAATCCATGTCAGTGTCCTCCAGGAATAAGTTCCTTATCGCTACGAGTGCCTCTTCTTCATCTGACCCATAGACGATGCTAGCCTGATGAAAGGTCTGCTCTAGATGCGGTATCGGATGTTCCAGTGGGTAGTAAGGACCACGCCATGGTGGCTACAAACTCCTGAATTCTTCCCAAGTGTACTCGTATCCCAAACCGAAAGTGGTGCCATGTTTCTTGAGCTTGATGGGTTTGGAGATTCCTTGGTGGTTCTTGCCAAGCCCTTTACCTGGCTCATACCCTCGCCAATTCATCATGCTTGCGATCTTGCTATCCCACCATTTGTCCTTATCTATGGCATTGACCCGTTCGATGTGGTGATAAGTCTCTCCACCTAGCTTCCTTCTTCCCTCGATTGCCGGAATAGTACGACGACTGTAAATAGGATTGCTACTGTCGCCATGAATGATCACTTCCTGGTGATTCCATTTAAACTTCACTGCCTAATGCAGCGTTGATGTTACGGCCCCAGAAACATGGATCCATGGTCGTCCTAATAGCAAGTTATAGGACGCCGGTACATCTATTACTTGGAAGTCAACCTCGAACCAAGTTGGTCCCATCTGTAGGCACAGACTAATCTCACCAATGGTGGACCTTTGAGAACCGTCGAAATCCTTTACATTGATTGCTCCATCTCTTATCTCATGTAGCCCTTTGCCCAATTTCTTGAGTGTTATCAATTGACAGATATTAAGGTCAGATCCTCCGTCGATCAGAATCCTGGTGATGAAATAGTCTTCGCATTGCACAGTGATGTGCAATGCTTTATTGTGACCCAGCCCTTCAGGTGGCAGCTCGTCCTCATGGAAGGTACTCTTGTGGCTCTCCAACACTTGGCCTACCATATTTGCAATTTCCCCACTAGTGATATTATTCGGTACATACGCTTCCCTCAGCACTTTTAACAAAGCACTCATGTGTGTCTTGGAATTGTTTAGCAAGGAAAGGATGGATATCTGAGCTGGCATCTTGCTCAACTGGTCGATGACCGAATATTCCTTGGCCTACTTTCCTCCAAAGGTCGTCCGGACCTGTCTCGATAATGGGTGGCCTATTAGAAGCCTGCTTGCTTGATTCCGCCAGATGTTTAGGGGTGTAGACTCTATTAGTTCATGTCATACCCTGTGCTGTGGTAGTTTCTTCAGTCTTGACTTTGCCTTTCTTTCTTGCCTCGGATGCATATACCATGGTACATCATTTGTATAGAATGGTGGCGTGGTTGATATTGCCACTATAATTGGCGCGGCTACCCTAACTTCGAACGGAACATGCGCCTTAACAGGCGGCAAGTCTGCGACTTCAAATGGTGCGGGTGCATTTACCGGAGGTATGACTTCGACCTCAATTGGTGCCAGTGTCTTGGCGGGTGTAGCTGCTTCAAACTCAAGCGGTACAGACACATCTACCTCAGCATCCTCAGACTGCTAAATCTGGACTATGATTGGGTTGAGAGTAACCGCTAATTTCTTTGGGTCATCGCCTTCTACGATTAACCCGATCGACCACTCGGGGTTCCAGTCGTCTTCTATTTGAATCAGGTGGATGCCTTCACCCTTATGGTCTGGAAGAGGATTGTTGCGGACGTTTAAAGAGGATTATTTTGCCACGATGACCTTGTTATCAATCAAGGATTGTATCTTATCCTTCAAAGAGCGGCATTCGTCGATGGTGTGTCCCTTCATGCCGGAGTGGTATGCACAGGACTTGTTTTGGTTAATCCACTGGGAAGGATTATCAGGGTTCACAGCAGAGATGGGGGTGACATAACCAGCAACTTTTAGCTTTTCATACAACTGGTCGATAGGTTCAGTGATGGCGGTATATTGTTTTGGAGGTCTTCGATCAAAATTTGGTCGAGGTTTAGGAAACTTTTAGCGTGCAGGGGGTGAGTGATAGTGGTATGGCTGAGAATTGTAAGTGTGATTAACAGGAGCGGGTTGGGAATATCTAGGTGAAGTGGCATATGTAGGCAGTGGGGATGATTGATAGGTTAGCGGTGAAGCTTGGTATGAAGTTGAGGGTGCCTGGTATGGGGTTGGTTGATATGTGAGTGGAGGTGTTGGGTAAATTTGGTATTAGAGTGGGGATTTGGATCTTTGTGCAACCATCACGGCTCATACGTCCCTTTTCTTGGACACACCACCGGACTGTAAAACCTTGTTCGTAGCTTGTAAGGCTTCAAAATTTGTGACCATACCACTTTTAATACCTTCTTCGATTATTTCACCCAATTTGATAATGTCGGAGAACTTGTGGTTCTCAATCACTATCAACCGCTTATAGTATTGCGGGTCTTGAGCCCGGACAAAGAACGTGTTCATCTGTTCCTCGTCTAGGGCGGGCCTGACCTTAGCAGCTTCGGATCTCCAGCGAGTAGCATACTCGCGAAATGTTTCTGTGGGCTTCTTCTTCAGGTTCTGGATGTAGAACACATCCAGTGCGTTCTCTGTATTGAACCTGAACCTACCCATGAAGTCAGATGCCATGCTTACCCAATTCGACCATTTCCTGGGATCTTGGCTAATGTACAAGGATAGCGCGTCTCCTTTCAAGCTCCTCATGAACAACTTCATGCGGATTCTTTCACATCTCCCTACTCCAACAACCTTGTCATAGTAAGTCCTCAGATGGACCTTAGGATCACCCGTGCCATCAAACATTTCGAACTTAGGAGGTTTGTACCCCTCGGGTAGTTCGACGTCGGGCTGTATGCAGAGGTCTTCATAGTTCAGCCTCTCTATTCCTTTTCTTCCCTCAACGCCTTGAACCTGGCTGGTCAGCTTTTGGAATTCCATTCCGACACCGATAGCCTATTTTTCACTACCGACCAAAAATCGCCAAAAACTAACTTTCGCCAATTCAAGCCTACTTCTATACCGGACATCACAAAATTATTCTGAACATACTCCTAAGTCCCAAATAACCTAACAAAGCTATCCGAGCAATGAAATCCGAATTTCGAGGTCGTTTACCAATAAGTCAACTCTCAGTTGACTTTTCCAACTTTAAGGTTATTTTTAAAGACTAAGTGGCTAAACTCTCACTACAATCATTTAGATTTAAAGCCTACCAACTCTAACACATAAATAACATTATAACCAACCTATGACAAGTCAATAACAGTAATTATAATGCAGGTTCTACGTAACGACATACCGGCTCGTTACATTCATCTATGACCCGGTGACCTCGGACGAACCCTGGCCTGCCATCCCAGTTGTCTTCTAACCACCCCGAGTAGAAAGGTGTACATCCTGCATGATATATGTCCGGCTCAATTGTTTCTTTCTCCATTATGATCTTATAGTGCCACATGTGTTGGGCTTGGCACTTGTGAGCGCTATCATCATCTTGAAAGTCAGCTCGGAAGTGGCTCATCTTGCCGACCCTTGGTATAATCTGCTTTCTACCCGCTTATCTCATAACCCTGAGAGGGATGTAAGGATATGTTCCCCTTAGGCCGATCAGTATCAGGAATGGTGCATCTCTGGGTCGGATGATGAATTCGTCTGTTGGAAACCACTCGAACATTCACTGTACATGTTCCTCGGGCAGTTTTGGGCTGAGCAAATCTATCGGGAAGGTACGTCATTCGCTTTGGGTGATGGAATGCGATGTGTTCTTCCCATGCCCTTCGCAGAAATTCTTGCCGGCAATGGCCCTTTTGGAGATGTTCCAAGAACCAGAGTTGTAATAGAAAATTGCAACCTTCAAAATGCTTAGCTCCCTTTTGACAGTGTTCTAAGGATCGATAAATGTCTGAAATGATCATAGGGATGATGTTGAAGGTTTGTCCATCAATTCCCTCCATTAGGGTCTTGGTTACCATAGCCAACCTAATGTGGATTCTTTCTTTCTTTGTAGGAAATACAATCTGACCCAGGAAGCAAACTTCGAAGACAAACACCCTACGGTGAATATTTCCCAAGGATGTGATGGCTAATTAATCATGGAAGGTACGGTATGACTTGCTGTGACCGTACCTTTTGTACAAATACTCGAAAGAAATGTACGACTTCTTCAGACACTCTAACTCTGCATTCATTTTCAGACCCATCATTTTCAAGAAACCCCTGCTCATGCGGTTCTCATGCATCAGCAACCCAGGAGTCTACCAAACCAAACCTTCCAGTCCTCCTATTTCTTCCAGCAATGGTGTCATTTCGATGTCCCCCAAAACAAAAGACGAGTCTTTCGCTATCCCAGAATATAGTGGCAGCCTCTATCAACATTTTATCTGGTTGAATGTCGAGGAGAGACGGTAGGTTACCCAGATATTTCTTGACGAGCGTCTTGTCACTGGAGTGAAGGTCCTCCTACCAGTTTAGAAGTTTTGGGTGAATGTTGGCAACCATGCCGAGTCTAGGGACTTCGTGCCTCATATTTCAGCAAGGCAAATAAGGTTAGGACCTGACCCCTACCAGACTCGACTATTTAACATCAACGATTAGCATAAAGCATTTAATTCTCCAAATAAATGCACAGAATGCGATGATGTTCGTTTGGGTTTATGGAAATCCAGTGGACTTTTGGACAAGGCTATCTTAAAGGCTATTGTGCGGACAACACGTTAGCCTGGCTAGGTTTGACCATGGTGCATGTACAGTATAATGGAGTAGGGTTTCTATGGGGTGTTAGATTGGTACCCTTGAGCGGATAACTCAAGGGGGAAGGCACAGAACTGTCGACTGCACCACTGATCGACTAGTTTTACAGCAAATAAGCCTTTACCAATTTAGGGGTAATAATATAGGAAGGGCGCAACCAATCATCAAGCGTTTTTATAGGATTTTGTTTGGCATGAGTGGAGTATGAATGTTGGTTCATGGATAATGCAATAAATGGTAAACATGTAGTCACGTATTTGCACGTTATGAAAGTAGTAAATACAACAGTTTATAATTTAAAAACGATTACAAAGAAAGATATGTCAGTTACTTTTGAACAAAAATTAAAAGCTTAAATGAAATAGACAAGTAATGGCACATAGGAAGAGGTACAAATTCACAAAGTAATTTGAAATGGTAAAAGCCTCGATATCCCCAGCAGAGTCGCCATGCTGTCGCACCAACCTTTTCCTCCCCCCAGAGCACTCCTTTCGGGGACGGGTTAAAAGGGTTCATGACATTGGTTGGGATAACTCGTTCCTTTTGGGAAAGGGGTTTTAATGTTTTGAAGAGTCGCCACCTAAAGATTTAAAGGTGCGTTAGGGCACCTATTGGGGTTCATTCATAACTACGTTTTGATAACCAGAGACAGGGTAAGGGCTTTAAATTATCCTAAGGGGAATGTGTTAGGCACCCCTCAGGATCCACAAGTGTGGTTCCCGGCCAAATAAGATTTGTGAATTTTGTGCAACTAGCAAGTAAACAAATATGGCTCAAACAGTAGGGGATTTTTATCTAAATACACATATGTTGAAGACAATTAATAGGAAGATAGCTTTTGAAAAGATTTATAGTCTAAGCATGTATGTAGAGTACAAGTATCCTAGGTTTGTTTGTAATATGGATCACATCAATGCAATACCCGATGTGACACTCCATATCTACCCTTTCCCACCCCGTGAAGGTAACTAAAGTGAGTGTTGGTCACGAACTCTATTGCATGCTATTACTCGTCCCTTCCTATTAGTCTCGGAGGAGTTTAGGACTTCTATCCTATAAAGGGGGTTTCTAGGCAGACCCTTAGGTTTAAAGGTAAAATACTAAGGCGACATATAGAAAACAAATAGGACTGCAGATAGGGGGTAACACATAAAAAGGAAAAGGCTTAAGTACCTCCACAAATAATGCAAGTAATCAGCACGACTCAAACACAATTAAGGTTTGGGGTTTAATTCAGATCCTAAGCATGGTGTCTAAGTGGTAACAACAGAGAAACAAATTTATTGCATAACTCAGAGAGGAAGTCCTAATCAGTTTGCCTACTGATTTTAAGCATGCTGATAATTAGACAATAATCACAAGAAGACAGTTCCGGTTTTATTTTATTTAAAATTGATTACCTAAGGCTTGCCTAGTCGTAAGATCGTATGAAACAATAATGCAGAGATGTTAACAGTTTTAGGGTTGTTGTACCTAAGAGCATGCACTTCTAAATGTTGCAGAATATATATGAATTTATTACCAGTTGTTAAAACGAAGTTGACTGTTTCATATTCAGTAATTAGACTGAGTGTAATTAGGCGAGTAGGATCCTAGAACATGATATCTAATGCAAGGATGATGCACATGCATAATCACTAAAGCAGGATTTCTAAATGCACACCAAATTATGCACAGTTTCAGAATAGATAGAGGTGACCGTTCGTTTTAATGTTGTTTACCTAGAGCAGTATTTCTAAGTGCGGAGCATGGTTGCAGCATGATGATTGCATGAATAACAACTTATGTTAACACATTTATCCTAGGGCATGATTTGTAAATGAGTTTCAGAATAAGTAGAATCATATGTTGACAGTAATGTTAATGTTATTATTTGCCTCAGAGACGGGATTTCTAAGTGATGATGGGATGCTGAAAAATAGTGCATATGAATCCTAGGGAGCATGGCATTTAATGCACGGCATGCTTTGTGTGTGTTATACCTAAACATGAATTCTATTGCACACATAGGAAAATAAACCTAGGAGCATGGTTTCTACCCTTGTCTATACTACAGCATAAATATTACCCTCCCCTTTTTCACTATCCAACCCCAGAGTTTGGTTACAAATAATTATTACAAACCATTGAGCATGAATTACACAATTTGAAATAAAAAATAATAAGTTATCTATAGGGAGCCTTCAATATAGGCCCAGATCTCCATATCCTCAATGCCAAATGGTGTTTGACAACCTTTCTCATAATCCGGGTGTGTCAGAGTTCCCTAAGGACCTCAAGGGATCCCGGGCAGTGCTCACACCCAGATTTCATAGTCACAGTAAAGTAAGTGCAGTGTCGAAGGGCCAGCCTTAGTATGTCAAAGTTTAGAGGGAGCTTAGGTGTCCCAAGGCAATGCTCACACAAAGGGGGCAGCACATAAGGGTCTAAGAGCAGAGTGAGAGTACTTGATATAGTTTTGAAAAAGGATTGGGTAAGAAAACAGTTTTTGAAAAAGAGACTTGATTGAAATTATTTTATAACTAAAAGTTTAACCACTGAAACAGTTTGAAAGAGCATAAACACCAGTCTCAAGACCAAAACAAGTTCATCATCACACAAAGAACCAAGAACAGTCAATCGACCACAAACAGGGGTAATGGGATTTGAGGGACAAGTATGGAGCATGTAGTAGGCAGAGGTATGCATAGGTACACAATCAAGAGGTTCCTAAGGGGTTCGGGGAATTTGGATGCATAGTGATAGTATCAAACAGCTTAAGGTAATACCAGTAGGAGGCATGCCTTAACCAAAGCTAGTGTACAGACATAGGCATAGAGAGATTCGCATAGAAACAGATTTCAAGACATGCTAAAAGTAAAGCATAGCTTAACATGCTAGATGAAGTATAAAAGTAATTATATATTGAACAACAAAATAGTAGATAGAAGCATATCAGAAACACAATGAATTGAAGCAGTAATAGAAACATGTTGGTGTGAGAACTGGAATTTGAATTAGAACATACCAGTGAAGGAGACAATAACCCAAAGTAGGAGATAAGAGAGAACAATAGTTAGCCTTGGCTTGCAGCCGGCTAACTTATATCAATAACAAGTAGCACAAAAGAGAGAGCAGAGAGTAGAAAGTTTTAATTGTGAGAGAGAGTTCTTGAACCAGTCAGTTCTTGTTTGTTAACGAAGAGTATAGAGTATATATAGTTTTAAAATAGGTAGCCAATAAGGTAAAGTCCATAGTTAACCAGTAAATAAAGGAATCAGAATCAATTAACATAGAATCAAAGTCAGTATTCCCTTCAATTAAGGGTCAATTTCAAACGGTAATAGACATGTGACAAATAAGGAAAGATACCACATGGTTGGCATATAACACTGGACATATTTCAAACTAATACAAGTATAGGGCAGGTAATTAGGCTAGGTACATAACATATTAATTAAGGAATGTTATAAGAATCAGTTTGACAGCATAATCAACTACGAAAAATAAGGCAGGGAATGATGGAAATCATCAAGAAACCCTCGAGTGAGGTTCAAATAACATGAAATTAGCACCAATTAGGGAAAGTATATCATGCATGACTGGAATACCACACAGGGAAATTATTTCAGCATATAGAACAAGTAATTAGTCTAGGTTCAGAAAATCTCATTAAGGAAAGGTCTATAAGAATCGATTAACAGTAGAATCAATTAAATAAGGCAAGTGAATAACTCATGGGTCAAAATCAGTAGTGTATTAAAATAGGTGATCAGTGAAGGACACTAATCCCAGGGAATCAGGGACTCGAATAAGGACAACATCAACTAAAGGAAATTAACCCGAATTAAAATAGATAATGGTCAAGAAATCTGAAACCCTAGTAATCACAGTATAGTAAAATCATACAAAATTAGGGATTCACATGAATTATAGAGTAAAAATTGATGTAAGCGGGAAAACCAAGAAAGTCAGAGACATAGATGAACACCACAGGGTAAAGTTTCAGAGAATTATAAAGCTCGTGAGACGCAAGCACATATGCAAACATATTATTAGAGACAAAATCAGGAACTCAAGGTTTGGGACTAAAGATTAGGGTTTTAACACAACAACTCAGATAAAGAGAGAGACTTAAATAAATCACTAAAACACAGTAGAAATCGTAGGATAACACTGAAAAATCATAGGAAAATCATTTTAAAAAGGGGTTATGAAACCATAGTTTGAAGATGAAGAATCGTTTTAGGAAAACGGAACATCTTTAAGAAAAACATCAAAATAGCCCGTAATATGCCAAGATCTATTATGGATCTAAGGAAACCAAGCGATAGTAGTTAGGGTTTCATGGAGACAACCCAAAGAGATCGGCAAAAGAACCACTGGTTCTAGCCAACAATGAAGAGATCTTACTTACATGGCCGTAGATGGCCGGAAAACGACATGAAAGGCCATGGGTGGGAGTTGAACCGCTCTAGGTTCACTTGAAGACCTCAGGTAGTGTCAAGACGGCATAAGAGGAGACATAGGCTAGAAGGGGTGAGACCTCATGGTTTCCGGCAAGAGAGGTGGTCGGAGAAGAGAGACAGAGTTCATCGGAGAGGGGGGAAAGTGAGAAGGTTCTAGAGAGAACGAGAGAAAACAAGTGAGAGAAGGTGAGAGAGAATGAAATGGGGGAAAATGAGAAGTGAGGGGTAGTCATTTAGGATTACTTAAGGTAAGTAAGGATCTGGGCCGTTGATTTGAAATAATCAACGGCTCATATTGAATGGGGGATTGGGTCGGGGAGATTTAGGAATTGGGCTTAGTGTTTTGGGCAAATTTAATTGGATTGGGGTCCGGGAGATAAGGCTAAAATTGGAATTAAAAGGTGGCTATTTGTTAAGTACCCATATAAAATAGATAAATAATTAATACAAAAATGGCTAATAATTATATAAAATTAAATTAAGGCTAAATAGATGAAATTAAGGTAATTAATTAGTATTTAAAAATACAAATGACTAATTATTTGGTAAAAATGGCATAAAATATGTAATCAGGCTATAATTGCAAACTTATTGCAATTATAGCCAAATAATGCCAATTTGGCTAATTTACGAAATAATTAAAGCCTAAGAGGATCAAAAATGATATATTAAACCAAGAAATATTTTGAAACTATTTGTAATGAAATTTATGATAATTATTGGATATAAAAGTACTGGATAAATTAGAAATAAATTAATAAAATTTGGGAAAATTATAGAAAAATGCCAATTATTATAAAAACTGATTTTGAAAGTATATATGCAAGTTTAAAAAATAATTTGAGGAAAAATTGGGTATCAACAGGGGACTTATTTTTTATGCATAAGGACTAGGTTTCGTGGGTTCTACTTAGTCCAAGGTAAATTTATTCTTCTATTTCCATTATCTATACTTCTACGAATTGTAACTCGATCATAAAGACTTGACCTAGCGAGTTTCGAAAGAGTGGTATGATGTTTGTTATTGTGTCATTGTTGGTTGTGTCGTTCACCCTTTTTTTCTCGCGAAGTCGGGTTTCGACAATGACAACTCCTTTAAAAGGGAAATAATTGGTTATTGGGAGAGTCGCCACATAACGGATTAAGGTGCGTTAGGGAACCTATTGCTAATGACTCAAGTTTTACTAGTTACGTCACCAAAGATCGGGTAAGGGCTCAAATTACCTCGAGGAGAAGGTGTTAGGCACTCCTCGAGGTCCACACCAGTGGGTCCCGGCCAAACTTAACTTATGTGAATTAGTCTAATAAATAAAGCGAAGGAATTATTTAATAGGGATGGGAGTTCTGTTGATACCCAATTTTTCCTTATACTATTTTCAAAATACATATCTACCTTCAAAATAGTACATGAGCATCAACTAATATTTTTCCATAATTTCTGCATTTTTAAAGGATTTTTGTTAATTTATTCCAGTATTTTTATTATATAAATAATTACTAATTGCATCACAAATGACTTTATAACAATTTTATGGCCTAATTTTACTATTTATATTTATACTAAGAATTATTTATTTCATAAATAGCCACATTTACACTTTTGAGTCATAATTGCAATAACTTTAAAATAATAGCCCATGCATGCATTATTACACCAGAAAATAGCTTTTTATATTTTTGTAATATTGAGTAATTGTTTTAAATCATTTTTCTGCATGAAAATCATTTTTTATAATTTTTTAATCATTTTTACAAATTATTTTTATTAATTAGGTGTTTGACAAATAGCCCTTTTAATTCCTTTTAATTTTTGGACCTAACCCATTATACCAGCCCAAAATACCTTAAAACTTAGCCCAATCCACCCAAGCCCAATTCTGTATCTACCCGACCCAAACCTCTCTCTAATCGTGCCGGTTGATCTTTGAGATCAACGATCCACATTAATCCCTTCCTTTTTTAACCTAAAGACTAACCCTAACCCTTCATTCTCCCCTTCCCCACCGTCTTCGTTTCCCTAATCCCTCCCCCTTCTCTCTCAATCACCCCCCTAAAACCTAGTCGCCGTCACCTGCAAAGCCCCCCGTCTATGGGGTTTCCCTGTAGTTTCCGACCCTTGCCAGCCTGCTCATCTTCTAGTTGTTAGACTTCATTGATCTATGAGGGAATCTCTAAGAGATTCAACCTGGTGTTGATCGAAACTTTTTCACAGGCCTGTGTATGGCCATTTTCGTTTGTGAGCGCTATTTTCTTCCTATTTATGGTTCACATCTAGGGTTTTAAAACGAGTTTCCGTTCACCTCTGTCATTTTCAAAAACCCTAATTTTATGACTACTTGGGTCTTTTAGATCCTTGTAGATCTGAAACGTTCTGAGTATTATTTGGTATTTTTCTACAAAAAAACTTTTTATTTCTCTTACCGTTATTTGATTTCAGTGATTTCAAAGAACTAGGTTTCGTCCTAAGTTCTCTTCAAACGATTTTCAAACTTCCAAGTGTTGAATCTGACTATTCTTTACTAGTTTGATTTAATTTTGTGTATGTTCTTTAAACCCTAGGTATTTCCGTTTATGGCACTGATTTCTTCGATCTTCTTCCCGTTATGTGTTTATTTCTGTCAATCAATTATTTTGGTTGATTTTCTTTAGGGTTTGAATGATATTTTCCCGTTCAAATCTTCTCTGTGATTTACCTATTTTCCTTATTTGTGACTTTAATTAGTACCCCTTTCCTTAATTAAACCATTATTCTGGTAGGGGTTTTATATGGTATGTGATTGATTTTCTTACTTTATTTGAGCCCTAATTTATACCATTAATTGACTCTCCCTGTTCTAGGGAGTCTCTCCCAGATTTTCTGTATGATTTGATTGGTTAAATCCCCCAATTAACTGATTGATTTGTTCGATTACCCTGTTTATCAAATCTGACTTATTCTTGCCTTATTTGTTTTACCTCACTAAGTGCTATATATACTCTCATTCTGATCCTTCTGAACACACGAACGCAGTCTAGAAACACACACAGACACAAACTTTGCTCTCACTAAAACATTTCTACTACTTGTGTTCACTACATTGTCTAGCCGGCTGAAAGCCAAGGCTAGACCACTGCGTTCTGCAAACCTTTACCTTCTGTTTGCTACCTTTAACTGGTATGTCTCCATTCCTAATGTCATTCATTATACTATGAAGTTTAAACCTATGTGCTTCCTTGTCTGTTGCTTCACTTCTGCTGAATCCATGTCTTTTCTGTATTTCAATTAGCATGATTACCTTTGCCTTTCCTGTTTATTGACTTCAATTAGTATGGTTACTTATGTAATTGAGTTGTCTTCTCTGTGTATTGATATCGGTCAACATGATTACTTCTATATTTTGGCCTTACTGCTTTTAATCAGCATGACTACTCTTGCATTCAGTTCTATGTCTTCCTTGTCTACTTCTTTAAGTCATCATGGTTAATTCTGTCGCTATGCCCTACCCATTGCTAGGTAATCTAGCTTTTAAACTTATGTGCTTGTTGTCTATTGCTTCTAATCAACATCATTAGGTTCTATTTAGTGCTATGTAATATGGTTGCGATAATATGTCAACTTGCTTTGTGTCAATCAGAATGCTTTTATTTGTGATCAGTTTCATGTGCCTGATTAAGAATTTCAATGTTCCTAACCTCTGCTACCCCTTATTTGGGTAGTTGTCTGCTCCTAGCATGCTATATGCCCACCTAGTGTTAATTAATGAACTGAGCTAAATCTGGGCAATGTGAAGCTTTACTTTGAAATGGTTGTGATCTTGTTTTGTCCCTTGTTTGATTGCTGAAAATCGTTGTCTGAACTTAGAGTGCTGCAATGACTATGTTTACTCCTGTTTCACTTCTAAATTGTTTTACTTCTAAACTATTTTCTTAAAACTATTTCTATTTTCAAGCACTATTTTCCACTCCTACTCTTAGAATCTCTAGGGTCCTGGCCCTCCAGTGTGAGCACTGCCTAGGAGTCCATGAGACTCCTCCAAACTCTGACACACTGGGGCTGGCTCTTCCACACTTTTGCACAAAACTATTTTTTAAAGGGTTCTTGGTGTGAGCATTGCCCGGGGTCCCTGAGGCCCTAGGAACTTTGACGCACCAGGATACCATCTTGGATACTATGAGATGTTTCCACTTCAGACTTGGTTGAAGACTTGGTTTTGCAGGTTTACTTTTGGGCCTATCCATGCACCCTATAGTATAGTGATCTTATTTTTGTAATTCATTTGTATTTGGTCTATAATATTAATTCTTATAAAAACAGATATTGGGATTTTAGTAAAATGGGAGGGACTTTTACATATATTTTGTGGGGAATCAGGTAGAAATCATGCTCCTAGGATTGTTATGATTATCTACGTGCATTAGATACCATGCTTATAGGGTCTAAACGGATATAAACCGCCTGCTTAAAATCTATCATTGGTTTATTATGGTTCTAACTAATGATTAGATATCATGTTTATAGGATACTGCCGATCCACACCTAGGCAAGCCTATAGGACAACTAAAATCTTGAAGTTATAAAGCTATGTTTTTGTTTGCCCAAATTAAGGTAGTGATGAAAATCAGTAGGCAAACGGATTAGGTATCCCTTGCCTCGCTTTAATAAAATGTTGCATATTCTTCTTTGTTCCCACTTAGACATCTTGCTACAAGACTTTAAAGTGTTTTAAATTTATTGCTTGAGACGTGCCATTGCTTGTTTATCTGTGGAGGTAAATGTGAGCCTTAACTGCTCCCTTTATATGACAGTCCTATCTTTTTTTCTTGACGCTTAGCTTTATCCTTTTCAGCACCCTAGGTAAGTCTAGAACCACCTTAATTAGAGGTCGAAAGCACCTCCAAGACCATAGGTAAGGGACGGGTAATGCACGCATAGAGTACGCATTTAATTAGAACAACTTATATAACCATTAAAGTGAGGGTAATTGGTTAGTAAAGGATATGATGACATGTGCGCTAATGCTATGCGTAAAACCTCTATTTGAGGAACGTCTACCGAGTATTGAATAGAAGTGATCATATAGGCTAATAAACTTAGGACCCCTTTATTCCCGTTTTTAATCACGCCTATGTGTTTAAATTGCTTTATTTCCTTAATGACTAATTCAAAAAATGAGTTTGGTGTGGATTCACCGTTGTGGACCTCGAGGGGTGCCAAACACATTTCCCTCAAGGTAATTTCGAGCCCTTACCCAATCTCTGGTAACGTAAACTGGTTTTTGAGTTATTTGCATTAGGTTCCCTAATGCACCTTAAATCCGTTAGGTGGTGACTCTTCAATTTCCATACCCTTTCCCAAAAGGAAATGAGTTGTCCCAAAATGTCAAAACCCGTACTCCGCGAGGAAAAAAAGGGGCGCGACAACATGGAGACTCTGCTGGGGACTCTAGACTCTTACCATGACAAACTTGTTTTTTGAATTAGTCTAAGCATGCTTTATTCTGTTGATACATGTGCTCCCTTTCCCATTTCCCTTTATGTGAATTGAACCGTCTATTTTAAAGTATTTATGATTTTTTTTCTTTACTTCGAAACTGACTTGTCTCCTTGTTTTCCTTCATAACGTCTTTCAGCTATTAAATACCGCATTTATTATTTTTCTAACGTGCAAATACGTGACAACATGCTATTTACTGCTGCATAAATCATGCTCAATATCATATTCCACTCGTGGGTAATCAATCCTATAGCAACGCTTGATGATATGGTTGCGCTCTTCCTATATATTACCCTTCAAATTTGGAAAGACTTATTTGCAGTAAAACTAATTGATCAGCGGTGCAATCGATGGTTCCGTGCTTTTCCCCCTCAAGTTGTCCGGGGTACTAGTCTAGACCCCCATAGCAACCTACTCTAGTTATAACTATGCATGTATCATGGTGAAACCTAGCCGGGTTAATACGTTCTCCGCATGATAACCCTTTAAGACAAGACTTATCCAAAAGTCCACCGGGGTTTCCATAATCCAAACGAACACAACCACATTTTGTGCATTAATTTGGAGAATTAAATGCCAATATGCTAATCTTGGATGTATAAATAGTAGAATTAGTAGGGGGGGAAGGGCCTAACCTTTTTGTTTTGCAGAAAATGAGCCAAGAGGTCCCTATATTCGGCATGGTCCGCAACATACCACCACTGCTACTGGATTGGTTGGAAGATCTCTCCTCGGGTGACAAGAAACATGTGAAGAATGTCCTAGGAAATTTGCCATCCATGTTAGACATTCAACCCAACAACATGTTGATTGAAGCTGCAACCCTATTCTGGGATAGTGAAAGGTCTGTGTTCCGCTTTGGGAACATAGAAATGACCTCGCTCCTAGAAGAAAAAGGTGGATTTGTTGGGCAACCTTGGGACAACCCAGGTCTATTGGTGACGGAAAATCACACTAGTAAGGGGTTTCTAAAGATGATGGGTCTGAAGAAGAACGCTGATTTAGAGTGCTTAAAAATTCTTACATACCATTTGATTATTTGTATGAGAGATACAGTCACAGCAAGTCCTACCGTATGTTCCATGATGATTTCTTTATCACCTCCCTGGGTCACATTCACCGCAGAGTTTTCGTGTTCGTTGTTTGCTTCCTGGGCATGATAGTGTTCCCAATTAAAGGGGACATAATTCACACCAGATTGGCTATGGTAGCCAAAACTCTGATGGAGGGAATTGAGGGGGAAACATACACCATAGTCCCTATGATTATAGATGACATCTACCGGGCTTAGGACTGCTGCCAGAAGGGGTTAAAACATATTGAGGGTTGCAATTTGCTGGTGCAACTGTAGTTATTGGAGCATCTCCAAAAGGGTCAATATCGTCAGGAGTTACCGCGAAGGGTGTGGAATGATCATATAGTCTTCCATCACCTTAAGAGGATGACTTATATTTCGGACAGGTTTGCTCAACCGGAAAGTGATAAAGAATGGGTAGAGTTCTTCGACAATTTGACTGAGGATAAGATGTAGTGGATGTTCGAATTGTTCCCTACTGACGAGTTCATCATCAGGTCTAGGGACGCTCCTCACTTAGTGTTGATCGGGTTAAGGGGGATATACCCTTATGATCCTATCAAGGTTATGAGATAAGTAGGTAGGAAGCAGGTCATACCACAGGCATCGAAGCTGAGTCATTTCCGAGTAGATTTTCAGGATGACAACATCCCTTACAGGTGCCAAGCTCAGCATATGTGGCACTACAAGATCATTGTGGAAAAGGGAACCATTGAGCCAGACAAGTATCATGCTGGGTATGCACCCTTCTACCCGCCATGGTTAGAGGATAGCCTAGCTGGGATAGTGGATCTAAGAATTGGTCGAGGAAACAGGGTCATATATGAAGATGCTGAGACCCAAGTCAAATACAACAAATTGCGCAAAAGGATTCATGACTCCGAGATCGAACATCAGGAGATACACGAGACAAATATAAGACTGATCAATGAATGGAGGGAGATGGCTATCACCTCCAATGAAAGGTTAGAATATCTGGAGCAGGGTTTGATGGATCTGGAGGGAAAGATAAGAAAGAGGGTCGACGACAGCCAGAATGCTGAAGGAAGCGAGGGAGGACATCTAGCAAGAGTCTACCTACTGCTGGGCCTGCGCGAACTGGGGAACCTGGTCGATGGAGTTAGGAAGATAAACATAGGGAAGGTCCTTCTGGGACAAAGTAGATTATATTTATTTGCTTTTCAAAAATGTAAAAGGCCAAGTTCCAATAGTGACTTATCTTTTATTATCTTAGTGTTGTTTTGGGATTCGTCTATTTTTATATTAATTAAATTGGGCATTTATTGACAGTTAAGTTCTCCAAATCAATTTGTCGCTAGGCCTACCTCGGGCACAACGAGGCTCCAAAATTAGGACGCGAATTTACATTTCCGCAATATATGTTTAAATACTGCAAATACTCTTTTCAGAACTCTTACTGGCTTGGCTACCTTTTTGGTTTTTCTTTCGTTCTTTTTGATTATTCACAATCCCCAAAGGTTGGTTCGCACATACTGGCATAATCATCTTATCACACAAGATCCAGGGGCCCTCCACCTTCTCCTGCTCCTAGTCCACTAAAAGGTAAAGGAAAAGCAAATATGGATGATTTGAACGGCACTAGATAAGACAACAATACACATGTTGAACATGCAGAAGCTTCTGATGGTCGGAGAATTCAGGCCCCAAATGATGCAGTTTCACGGCATGAACAGAGAATACTAGAACTCCAGGGTGAGCTCGAGCATGTCAGAAGCTTAGCAAACCTATCCCTCACACTCAATATCCCAAACGTTAACCACCCAAACAACCAGAATGTCGTACAACCTCAAAACACACCTAACAAGCGCCCACAGAATCCTCCCGCACCTTACCATTATACAACCCCACCACTGAATCAAACTTTCCCTCCACAATATCAACAAAACACCTACCATACTCCACAAAATACCCCAAAATTCATTCCCGAACCAAGAACTCCACCAATGATCACCATTATACCGGAACTCCCGGTCACCAAAAAAACCCTGTATACGTGGAGACCTTACCTCACTCCACTCAACCCATATCCTATGCACCAGAATCCGCTGAGAAGGACCTGCTCATTAAGAACCTGGCTGAAGAGCTCAAGAAGTTGACAAATCAGGTTCAGGGCATCGAAGGAGGCAAAGGGATAGATGGTCTGAACTACGAAGACCTATGCATACAGCCAGATGTAGAACTACCGGAGGGTTACAAACCTCCTATGCTCGAAATGTTTGATGGAATAGGTGATCCTAGGGTTCATTTATGGACTTATTGTGACAAGCTTGTAGGGGTCGAAAAGGATGAAAGGATCCGAATGAAGCTTTTCATGAGGATTCTTACAAGAGATGCTTTGTCCTCGTACATATGCCAGGATCCTAAGAAGTGGGTCAACTGGGTGAGTTTGGCGTCTGACTTCATGGACAGATTTAGGTTTAACACAGAGAATGCGCCGGATATATTCTACATCCAGAACTTGAAGAAGAAGCCTACTTAGACCTTCCGCGAGTATTCTACTCGTGGGAGGTCAGAAGCAGCCAAGATCAGGCTGACATTGGACGAGGAACAGATGAACAAGTTCTTTTTGCATAGGTTCTGCAGTACTATTAAAGGTTGATAGTCATTGAAAATCGTAAGTTCTCTGATATCATCAAACTCGAAGAAAGGATTCAGGAGGGCATTAAAAGAGGTATGGTGAAAAACTTCGAGGCGTTGCAGGCCACGAATATCAGACCTATCCACTTGCATACCAAACACCTCCACCCATATATCAACCACCACCTCCCAGATATTCCCAACCAGCCACTGCTTACCATACATATAATTCCCAACCATCGTACTTTCAGTCACCTCCAACTCGTCCAAACTACCCAAGACCCCGACAAAACTTTGACCACAAACCACCCAAACAATACACCGCCATTGCTGAACCAATTGACTAGTTGTATGAGAGGTTGAGGGCTACTGGTTACGTCACTCCTATCCCTGTCGTGGTCATAGAGAATTCATCCCAATGGGTCAACCCAACTAAAACTTGTGCATATAATTCGGGTATGAATGGGCACACCATTGATGAGTGCCGGACACTGAAGGATAAGATCCATACCTTGATCGATAATAAGGTCATCTAGGCAAAAAAAGCTACACCCAACGTACGTGACAACCCCCTCTCAGATCATAGGGGTGAAGGTATCAATGTGATAGAGACTGATGAGGAATGGGATCCTTAAGGATCAATTGGGCTTATCAAAGAGGGTGACAATCCTAAGAAACCCGCAGTCACGCTCAATCCTATTATAATACAGATACATCCTCAGTGGAGGTTGAGATAACCACATCAGTTCCATTTGAAGTTGAGGTAGCACCTCCTGCAGCTGCACCCATTCCATTCGAGGTGGAAGTAGCCACACCATTCACAGTGACAGTGTCAACCACACCGCCCTTCAGCACCAAGGCTGTACCCTAGGATTATGTGGCCGAAGCTAGAAGAAAAAGAAAGGCCAAAATGGAGGAATCCGGCGCTACACAAGGGATGACCAGAACAGGAAGAGTCTATACACTAGAGCATTTGGGAAAATCCAGTAAGTAAGCCTCCAATATTGCCCGTTATTGAAACCGGCCTGAATGACCTTTGGAGGAAGGTACAAGCAAGGGAGTATTCAGTCGTCGATCATTTGAACAAGACTCCTGCCAAAATATCTATCATGTCGCTGCTACAGAATTCAGAGGCACACATGAATGCTCTCTTAAAGGTGTTGAGTGAAGCATATGTACCTAACCACATCACTGGTGGATAAATGGCCAATATTGTGAGGCAGGTGCTGGAAAGCCACCAAAACCTTCCACGAGGATGAGCTGCCACCTGAGGGTTTGAATCACAACATGGCATTTCACATTACAGTGCCATGCGAAGATAGGTTCATTTCCCGAGTCTTGATCGATGGGGGATCCAACCTCAATGTTTGCCCAGTAACAACACTGAAGAGGTTGGGCAAAGGCTTGCATGAGATACGAGAAGGGACTATGAATGTGAAGGAATTTGATGGGTCTCAGAGAGCTATCATTGGAGAGACCAATCTCTGTCTACAGATGGGGCCTACGTGGTTTGATGTTGAGTTCCATGTAGTAGATATATATGCGTCATACAATCTGTTGTTGGGTCGACCATTGATACACGCCGTTGGGGATGTAGCATCAACCGTGCATCAGATAGTGAAGTTCGAGTGTAACAAACGAGAAGTAATTATCCATGGAGATGGGAGCAACCCAATTTACACTAGCCAGACCATCCCGGTGGTTGAAAATAGAAGGAAGCTAGGTGGAGAAACCTACCATCGTATTGAGCGGGTCAACGCGATCGATAAAGATAAGTGGTGGGATAGCAAGATAGCGAGCATGATGGAATGGAGAGGGTATGAGTCTGGCAAGGGTCTTGGTAAAAATCTTCAAGGCATCTCCAAGCCAATACAACAAAAGCGCCATGGTACCACTTTCGGGTTGGGATATCAGTACACCTTACAAGAATACAATGACTGGTCACGAACATGGTGTGGTCCTTACTATCCACTTGAGAAGCCTATACCGCACCTGAGTCAGACTTTCCAGCAAACTGACGTTATATGTGGATCAGAGGAGGAGGAAGCATTGGCCCCCTTGAAGAACCTGTTCCTGGAAGATGATGATATGAAGTGTTGTGTGATTGTTCAGGAGGAAGAGGAGGAAGGCCATACCATCCGAGCTGTGGAGAGGGGAACATTCCTCAATAATTGGACTGTCAAACCATCCAGGGCCCGACGAGTCCCGGGGTAGCAAGGCTGAACATCATTATTTATTTTGTTTTCTGAAAGAAAAATGATTTCCCTTTTTGGCGTTCTGTTTTAAAAAATATTTCCAATGTTCCAAAAATGTTGTTTTAATTATTGAAAATCGCATTTGTTTGACACTTTCAATGAATTGATGTTTATTATTACCATTTTTCTCTCATATCTTTATCTATACAACATTACTATTTCGTATCTTGATGAACCGGTAACTATGACATGTAATGAAGCAACGCAACAAAAAGGATAGTGATTCAGAAGAAGCGGATGTCATACCCAAGATAATCGTCAGAGAAGTAGAGGACTTCGAGAACAAGCCTAAGTCCAACCTGAACAAAACTGAAATAATCAACTTGGGAGATTCTGAAAATGTCAAGGAGAACCACAACAACATTCACTTGTCGCCGTCAGAAAAAGCAGAGTACACTCGGCTCTTGAAGGAGTATGAGGACATCTTCGCATGGTCATACAATGATATGACCGGATTAAGTATATCCATTTTGTTTCTCACAAGTTTCCCACAAACCCAATGTGTCCACAAGTGAAGCATAAACTCAGAAAATTCAAGCCTGATATGAGTCTGAAAATCAAAGAGGAGGTTACCAAGAAAATCAAGGCCAAGGTCCTCAGGGTGGTTGAATACCCAACATGGCTAGACAACATCGATTATCGGGATCTCAATAGAGCCAGCCCAAAGGATGACTTCCCACTTCCAAACATACACATCTTAATCGACAATTGTGCCAAGCATGAACTCTGGTCCTTTGTAGATTGTTTCACCGGTTACCATCAGATTTGGATGGACGATGAAGACGCTGAGAAAACCGCTTTTATTACACCCCTGGGGGGTGTACTGCTATAAGATGATGTCGTTCAGCCTGAAGAACGTTGGGGCAACCTACACGAGGGCCATGACTACTATCTTTCATGACATGATACATAAGGAGATTGAGGTGTATGTGGATGATGTCATCATTAAATTCAAGAAATCTCGGAATCATATAGCAGACTTGAGGAAATTATTCGAAAGACCGTGGAAGTACAACCTAAAATTAAACACCACAAAGTGTGCATTCGGGGTTCCTACCGGAAAGTTACTAGGATTCATCGTCAACCGTCGGGGAATCGAATTGGATCCATCAAAGGTAAAATCCGTCCAGGAGTTACCACCACCAAAGCGTAAGAAAGATGTAATGAGTTTTCTGGGACGGCTAAATTACATCAGCCGTTTCATAGCCCAGTCTACAGTTATATGTGAGGCGATTTTCAAGATGTTAAAGAAGGACGCTGCGACTAATTGGACCATGGATTTTCAAAAGGCTTTCGACAAGACCAAGGAGTACCTATCAACACCACCAGTCTTGGTCCCGCCAAATTCAGGTAGACCATTGCTACTCTACCTTAAAGTGCTAGATGGAGCTTTTGGCTACATTCTGGGGCAGCACGATGAAACAGAGAGAAAAGAACACGCCATTTACTACCTGAGTAAGAAATTTACTCCCTATGAAGCCTGTTACTCTCTGCTGGAACGTACCTGTTGTGCTTTGACTTGAATAGCTCAGAAGTTGAGGCATTACTCATGTGCTTATACAACATATCTCATATCTAGAATGGATCCTTTGAAGTATATCTTTCAGAAACCTATGCCCACTAGCAAGCTGGCTAAGTGGCAAATCATGTTGAGCGAGTTCGACATTGTTTATGTAATTCAGAAAGAAGTCAAGGGACAGGCACTGACAAATCATCTTGCTGAAGACCCTGTGGGAGGAGAATACAAACCCCTGAAAACGTATTTTCCCAATGAAGAGGTACTATTCGTAGGAGAAGACATTGCTGAATCCTACGATAGTTGGAGAATGTTCTTTGATAGGAGCGACAAACATCAAAGGAGTCGACATTGGAGCCGTATTGGTATCAGAAACTGGCTAACATTATCGGTATCTGCGATACTCAGATTTCCCGATTTCCCTGCGCCAACAACATGGTGGAGTACGAAGCTTGCATATTAGGGCTCAACATGGCTGTTGAAATGAATATTTAGGAGCTGCTAGTAATCGGCGATTCGGATTTTCTTGTGCACCAGGTACAAGGAGAATGGGCTACCAAGAATTCTAAGATATTTCCATATCTGCACCATGCACAGGAATTGAAGAAAAGATTCACAAAGATAGAGTTTCGGCATGATCCCAAAATTCTGAATGAATTTGCCGATGCCTTGGACACTCTGTCATCAATGATACGACATCTATACAAGAACTTCATTGATCCCATCCCAGTAAGGATCCATAGTCAGCCGGAATATTGTACTCATGTTGAAGAAGAAACAGACGAGACGCCTTGGTTGCACGACATCAAAGAGTATTTGGCAAAAGATGAATACCCGGAGCATGCAAACCATACTAAATAAACGCACGCTTTGGAGATTGTCCAATCATTTTTTCTACAGCTATAAAGACCCGTAGAATTCTTAACCAAAAATGATGCCCAGTTAGATCCCCATGATGATATAGCTGTAGAAATTCTTAGGTTCGTACAATTTAGGAATGAAAAGTACCCCCGGACTTAGAGGAAGAAAATTCGTGCAGGGGTGCTAATCTGCGGTCCACTATGCGGTCGCATATCAGGTATGCGGACCGCATAGTGGCTGCATAGTAGGAGAGGTTGATGTACGTTTTGAGGGAAACTATGTGGCCCAAAATGCGATCGCATATCTCTTATACGGGCCGCATAGTTCCCATATCTTTGCATTCGAGATTTGCGGGGGGAGTTATGCGGTGCACTATACGACCGCATAATAGGTATGCGGACCCCATAGTTGCCGCATACCTGGGCAGGCCACTTTTCTTTTTTGCCCAGTTGAGGCCAGTTATGCGGCAGGTTTGCGGACCGCATAACCAAAATGCGATCGTCTTTTGGACAGCAAACCTACGTCAGGGCACCCATTTTTCAAATTTTTAAAACCCGACTCCAGGCTAATATAACACCTATCCCCCATAATTTTTAGCCATTTTTCTGATACATTAGAGTGAGTTTAGAAAGAGTTATATGGAGAAGGTTCCATCTTCATCAAATTAGTTCTCAATCACCACTCAAGGCTTGGGATTAATCAACTAGAGTACCAATTCTTGCACTTTAAGAGGTAAATTTCCGACACACCAACCTTGATTTCCATATTTTAGCTAAAAAAGTCCATCGATAGTATAGTTCATGGGAATGGGGATAGAGACCTTGCATGCATGTAATCAAGTAATCCTAATCTTATAAGAGAAACATGCTAGATTAATCTTTCACTCAAAGGGGTCATGCAACCTTAATGAACCCACCATGTTTGATATAATGCTCAAAAGAACTAGGGCCATGATCATTATTCCTCATTTTGGTTTCAATTGTGCTACATTTTGGATTAGATTGAAGGTGCTAAAGGGTCGGGCAAATTGTGGTAGAAATTAAGGAAAAACCCAATTACGGTATGTATGGCTAACTCTAATCTTCATAGAATGAACTCGTTGGTGCTCAAATGTACGGTATGAATCCTTTGTTTGATTCCCTACAAGAATTGAGGGGTTCTATGTGTTAAGTCGGGAAACTCTTGCTTCTATGTTGTTCTAAGTTGCTACCATGTCAATATGCTATTTGAAAGTATGGATGGTGATTTTCATGCTCTTTCCTTTATGATGTGTACGAACCCTTATATATGTGTTGGTTCTAGTTAATATGGAAGATGAGTGTATGAAACGGTTAAAGAGAGGAATGTTACATAAATGCTTAAATATGCCCAAGTGCCAAGAACGGTATAATAAATGATGGGAAGAGATGAGAACTAAAGGATTTAATTGATATGGTTATGTCCCAGAGTGAGATGGATTAGCCGATCGGGTCGAGATCGGACTCCATGCTTTACACATGATGGTAATCACATCCAAAATATGATATTTGTATTGTCTCACTGTTTGAAGTGATATGGCTTAGCCGGTTGGGAAGAGACCAGACTCCATGTGATAACGAAAAAGTTGTAATTATTAATCTATGATATCGGTAATGTCTCACTGTTTCAAGTGGGATGGATTAGCCGGTCAGGTAGAGACTGGACTCCGTGTGATAATGACACAGTGGTAATTATGAAACTATGATGCTGTAATGTCTCACTTGGGATGGCTTAGCCGGTCGGGTTGAGACCGGACTCCGTGTAAGAACGACACGGTGGTATATTAAAATTGTGGCACTTGGCTTTAAAGAACTACTATCCAAAAGATGGAAAAACGGGATAAGAAAATATGGTGTCTCTTGTTTGTGTTTCCCCTATTTATGTTGATTGTTATTTGATGTCTCTAATTGTATTATAAAATGTTCGATGTTTGTTCTATCTAGAGTAGATTTGTTCATACACACTAGTACTATTCAATGGTACTAACGTCCCTTTTGTCGGGGGGGCTACATCTTTTTATGTATGTAGGTGGCTATGTAGCTGGTAGCGCTGATCGTCAATAGTGGTGCCTACTTCTCCTCCTCCTCACAGCAGCTCTGGTGAGCCCCATTTCCTCCTGGTGCCATGTATAAAAATATGTTTCTCTCTCTTGTGTATGTTGTTCTATTTTGAGGTATAGTCGGGGCCTTGTCGCCTGCAGAACTATGTTCATCTTTTGTATCTTAGAGGCTCCGTAGACACTCATGTGGGTCATGTATGCTTTTAGGTGATACTTTGGATAACTTTAACTGAAATTCCATCTCGTGAAAGTTATAATTAGCATGTATGTTTTTGATAACCTTATTATTGATATCGATATATAATAAAGAAGGGATTAATATCATGAACATACGCTCTTGATTCATTTCCTGCTAACTCAGTAAGCAATGTTATACAAATATCTCGGGGAGTAAATGAGTCAGGTAGGAAAGGCTAATCAGGCTTGCTTGGCTGGGTTCACTCGGTTAAGCGCCGGTCGCGTCCCCCAAGGTTGGGGCGTGACAACTGCGGAGGAACCCTATATAGAAGAAATCCTTATTTGGGACTGCTAAGGTGTGTCGACGCAAAGAAATCTTCTAAGTTGCTAGAGGAGATACATGAGCGAACCTGCAACCCGCATATGAATGGCTTTGTCTTGTCCAAGAAGATACTCAGGGCCGGCTATTTCTGGATGACCATGGAGACAGATTGCGTCCAGTATGTTTGAAAGTGCTACCAATGTCAAGTACATGCAGATATGATAAAAGTGCCACCAAATGAGCTTAATTCAGCGAGCTCATCTTGGCCCTTCGCCGCTTGGGGAATGGATGTCATTGGTCCAATCGAGCTCATCGCCTCAAATGGGCATCGATTCATTATGGTAGCTATCGATTACTTCACCAAATGGGTCGAAGCAGCATCCTACAAAGCAGTGACTAAGAAGGTCATGGCAGATTTTGTCTGCGACCGGATTGTTTGTTAGTTCGGAGTTACAGAGTCCATCATCACTGACAATGCCGCCAATCTCAATAGTGATCTCATAAAAACTATGTGTGAGACTTTCAAAATCAAGCACAAGAACTCTACAGCATACAGACCTCAAATGAATGGAGTTGTGGAAGCTGCCAACAAGAATATCAAGAAGACACCAGGGATAATGGTAGAAAATCACAAACAGTGGCACGAGAAGCTACCGTTCGCTTTACTGGGATACCGTATCACAGTTCGTACATCAACCGGAGCAACTCCTTACTTGCTAGTTTATGGTACTGAAGTTGTCATTCCCGCCGAAGTAGATACCCTTCCTTGATAATCATACAAGAAGCTGAGCTTAGCGACGCAAAATGGATAAGGAGTCGTTATGAGCAACTAGCACTTATAGACTGAAAGAGGATGAACGTAGTATGTCACATATAACATTATCAGAATAGAATGTCCAGGGCCTTCAACAAAAGGGTCAAGCCGAAGGAGACAAAGGGAAATTCTCTCCCAATTGGAAAGGTCCTTACATGGTTCACAGAGTATTGACAGGAGGAGCCCTCATACTCGCATAAATGGACGGAGAAGTCTGGCCAAAACCAATCAATTCAGCTGCAGTCAAGTGATATTATGTGTAACTGTTTATGTTTTCCGCATATGATTTAAACTGAACTACACTCGACCTGATTCCTGTTTAAGAGGGCATATGTAGGAAGCCCTGTGGGTTCGATCACACTTTAATAAAATTTCTATTTTCCCCACAATCAGAAACTTGGGCATAATTTTGAGGAGGACCCTCAAAATTCCGAAGCAAGTTTAGCCAATCGCAACATATACAGCAGTCAGAAGTATTGTCCACTTAATTGGGGCAGAATTTTGAGTAGGACCCTAAAAATTCTACAGCAAGAGAAGTCGAAATGTCTCGGATCATGTCACAGTCACTTGTTCATCAAACCGATTTCTAAAACCATACTTTTACTATATCTTTGAAAGCTATGCATGCCTGCATTTGAAATAAACTATGTTTAGCAAATGCCACCCCCAATGATTTGAACAGGATCTTCAGACCGAGCGAAGCAAGTCAAGCAAGCGTACGGAGGCACGAATCGAACCTCCCCTCTTAGAGAACTCACAATTTTTCTTTGAATGCAGAAACAAGAAATACGCACACTCTAGAATCACAGTCTTCATAACAACAAAGATACCGAACTCATTTCCAGCTAAGAAAAACTTTGCTATCATCTATTACTTGTTCTATTTGCACGTGATTAAGCCCTGTCCCAAATCTTGCATGAGGCTAACCCTTGCATCTCTATATGCATAAGTCTAAGCTCTGCCCTCAATTTGCATGAGACTAAGCCCTGCCTCAATCTTTGAATGTGACTAAGCCCTGTCCCGAATTTTGCATGAGGTTAAGACCTGCCCCTCTATCTGCATAAGGCTAAGCTCTACCTTCAATTTGAATGGGACAAAGCCCTTTCTCGAATTTCTGCATGAGACTAATCCTTGTCTCAATCGTTGCATAGCACCAAGCCCTGTCCCGAATCTTGCATGAGGCTAAGCGTTGCCTCTCTATCTGCATAAGGCTAAGATATGCCTTCAATTTGCAGGGGACTAAACCTTGTCCTGAATTTCTGCATGAGGCTAAGCTCTGTCTCAATCTTGCATGAGGCTAAGCCCTGCCTCCATAGTTGCACAAGGCTAAGCATTGCCTTTTGTGTGCATGAGACTAAGCCCGGTCTAAATCTTCGCATGGGACTAAGCCCTATTCCGAATCTTGCATGAGACTAAGCCCTGCCTCCGTATCTGCCAAAGGCTAAGCGTTGCCTTTTATTTGCATGAGACTAAGCCCTGTCTCAATCTTTGCTTGGGATTAAGACCTGCCCCGAACCTCGCACGAGACTAAGCCCTGTCTTGTTTCTCCTAGCATCATATCTTTGCACATCATGGGATGAAATATCGCCAACTTGTCCGAAGGCGTCATAGTCTGAAGGCATCATCCTCATAGCCGGAAGACTCCATGCCATGGCCCGAGGATCTCTCAAACTTGCATACCATTATTCAAAGGTGTCATTGTTCGGAGGCACCATTTCCATGGCCTGAGAACACCATTTCATGGTTTGCGAACCCCTGACTAAAAAATTCATGGTCCAGGACATCATGGTCTAAGGACGTCATCCTCAACCGTTCGAAGACAACTCTCATGGTCTGAAGGGAATTTGCACCACATTTAAATTTATGCACAAATATATGCTTGTAGTACATCCTTTATTTGCAGGTAACCTGACGAGCAACCATCACCCCAACAGGAGCAATCCCGATCCAGTTCCTTCACACTACCTCAAACTTGACTGCTCATCGCAACCATTTCACTTATTCCAAAACCTTGTGTCCGTTCTTGTGATAACTTCATCAGTATATTCTGCCAATGAGTCCAGAACTACACACGGCCTGATTCTTGTAAAACCAGGGATATGTAGGCAGCTCAGAAACAAGAGTGTGGCCTATGCCTCTCAAATCATCTTACTCTGTCAAAAATTGGCCATCATGTCTTTACCCGACATTACTTTCATCCTTCCCGGGTAAAGAGGGGCAGCTTTTGATACCCAATTTTCCCTATACTATTTTCAAAATGCATATCTACCTTCAAAATAGTACATGAGCATCAACTAATATTTTTCCATAATTTCTTCATTTTTTAAGAATTTTTATGAATTTATTTCAGTATTTTTATTATATAAATAATTACTAATTGCATCACAAATGACTTTATAACAATTTTATGGATTAATTTTACTATTTATATTTGTACTAAGCTTTAATTATTTCTTAAATAGCCACATTTATATTTTTGGGTTATAATTGCAATAACTTTGCGATAATAGCCCATGCATGCATTATTACAGCAGGAAATAGTTTTTATATTTTTGTAATATTCAATAATTATTTTAAATCATTTTTATGCATGAAAATTATTTATTATAATTTGTTAATTATTTTTACAAATTATTTTTATAAATTAATTGGGTTTTTGAGAAATTGCCCTTTTAATTCCATTTAATTTTTGGACCTAACCCATTATACCAGCCCAAAATACCTTAAAACTTAGCCCAATCCACCCCAGGCCCAATTATGTATCTACCCGACCCCAACCCCTATCTAATCGTGGTCGTTGATCTCTAAGATCAACGGTCCACATTAATCCCTTCCTTTCTTAACCTAAAGACTAACCCTAACCCTTCATTCTCCCATCCCCGCCGTCTTTGTTTCCCTAATCCCTCCCCCTTCTCTCTCAATCACCCCTTGAAACCTAGCCGCCGTCACCTGCAAAACTCCCCATCTATGGGGTTTCTCTGTATTTTCCGACCCTTGCCGACCTGCTACATCTTCTGGTTGTTCGACTTCGTTGATCTGTGAGGGAATCTCTAAGAGATTCAACCTGGTTTTGCTTGGAACGTTTTCACAGGCCTGTCTATGGACATTTTCGTTTGTGAGTGCTATTTTCTTCCTATTTATGGTTCGTATCTAGGGTTTTAAAACGAGTTTCCGTTCACCACAGTCATTTTCAAAGACCCTAGTTTTATGACTACTTGGGTATGTTCAGATCCTTGTAGATCTAAAACGTTCTAAGTATTATTTGGTATTTTTCTACAAAAACTTTCTGTTTCTCTTATCATTATTTGATTTCAGTGATTTCTAAGAACTAGGGTTCGTCCTAAGTTCTCTTCATACGATTTTCAAACTTCCAAGTGTTGAATCTGACTATTCTTTACTGGTTTGATTTAATTTTGTGTATGTTCTTTCAACCCTAGGTATTTCCGTTTATGGCACTGGTTTCTTCAATCTTCTTCCCATTATGTGTTTATTTTTGTCAATCAATTATTTTGGCTGATTTTATTTAGGGTTCGAATGATATTTTCCCGTTCAAATTAGTACTTCTCAGTGATTTACCTAGTTTCCTTATTTGTGACTTTAATAAGTACCCATTTCATTAATTAAACCATTATTCTGGTTTAGGGGTTTATATGGAATGTTATTTATTTTCTTAGCTTATTTGAGCCCTAATTTATACCATTAATTGACTCTGCCTATTCTAGGGGGTCTCTCCTAGATTCTCTGTATGATTTGATTGGTTAAATTCCCCAATTACCTGGTTGATTTATTCAATTACCTAGTTTATGAACTCTGACTTATTCTTGATATATTTGTTTTACCTCACTAAGTGATGTACATACTCTCATTCTGATCCTTCTGAACACACGAACACAGTCCATAAACACACACACACAGACACAAACTTTGCTCTCACTAAAACATTTCTGCTACTTGTGTTCGCTACATTGTCTAGCCGGTTGATCGCCAAGGCTAGACCACTGAGTTCTGCATACTTTTACCTTTTGTTTGCTACCTTTAACTATTATGTCTCCATTCCTAATGTCATTCATTATACTATGAAGCTTAAACTTATGTGCTTCCATGTCTGTTGCTTCACTTCTGGTGAATCCATGTCTTTTCTATATTTCAATAAGCATGATTACCTCTGCCTTTCCTGTTTATTTACTTCAATTAGTATGGTTACTTCTGTAATTGAACTTATGTCTTCTCTGTCTATTGACCTCTGTCAACATGATTACTTATGTATTTAGGTCTTACTGCTTTTAATCAGCATGACTACTACTGCATTCAGTTCTATGTCTTCCCTGTCTACTACTTTAAGTCAGCATGGTTACTTTTTTTGCTATGCCCTACCCAGTGCTATGTAATCGGGCTTTTAAACTTATGTGCTTGTTGTCTATTGCTTCTAATCAGCATCATTAGGTCTTATTGAGTGCTATGGAATCTGGCTGTTATAATATGTCAACTTGCTTTGTGTCAATCAGCATGCTTTTATTCCTGATCAGTTTCATGTGTTCCTTATTAAGGATTTCAATGTTCTAACCTCTGCTACCCCTTATCTGTGTAGTTGTCTGCTCCTAGCATGCTATATGCCCACCTAGTGTTAATTAATGAACTAAGTTAAATCTGGGCAATGTGAAGCTTTGCTTTGAAATGGTTGTGATCTTGTTTTGTCCCTTGTTTGATTGCTGAAAATCTTTGTCTGAACTTATAGTGTTGCAATGACTCTGTTTACTCATGTTTCACTTCTAAACTATTTTACTACTTAACTGTTTTACCTCTAAACTATTTTCTTAAAACTATTTCTATTTTCAAGCATTATTTTCCACTCCTACTCTTAGAATATCTAGGGTCATGCCCCTCCAGTGTGAGCACTGCCTAGGAGTCCATGAGACTCCTTCGAACTCTACCACACTAGGGATGGCTCTTCCACACTTATGCACAAAACTAATTTCTTTAAAGGGTTCTTGGTGTGAGCATTTCCCGGGGTCTCTGAGGCCCTTGGAAACTTTGACGCACCAGGATACCATCTTGGATACTATGAGATGTTGGAAATTCAGACTTGGTTGAAGGCCTGGTTTTCCAGGTTTACTTTTGGGCCTATCCAGGCTCTCTTTAGTATAGTGATCTCATTTTTGTAATTCATTTATCTTTGGTATGTAATAATATTCTTGTAAAAATAGATATTGGGGATATTAGTAAAACGGGAGGGACTTTTACATATATTTTGTAAGGAATAGGGTAGAAATCATGCTCCTAGGATTGTTATGATTATCTACGTACATTAGAAACCATGCTTATAGGCTCATCATACCTTTTGTTCTAAACTTCCATTTCTAATCTGCATACTCACATCTGCATTAGAAATCCTGTTTCTAGGGTGTTTATCAATTCTGCCTTAATAATCATATTCATAAACTTTCCTATGTGCATTAGAGATCATGCTTCTAGGACTTTTATTGTACTCACTTAAATACCCTGCTATAGTCAAATCGTATAAAGTCAGTTTCATCATTTAGTAATCATGCCTATAAGGAATAAGTATAAAAATAGTCCTAACACCAAGATATCATGCTTACAGAGATAAACATAAAAAACCAGTCTTGTCATGTACGTGATCATTTTTCAGCACCTAGACAACATGACAATAGGGTCTAAACGGATATAAACCACCTGCTTAAAATCAGTCATTGGTTTATTATGGTTCTAACTAACGATTAGATGTCATATTTATAGGATACTGCCGATCCACACCTAGGCAAGCTTATAGGAAAACTAAAATCCTGAAGTTATAAAGCTGTGTTTTTGTTTGCCCAGATTCAGGTAGTGATAAAAATCAGTAGGAAAACTGATTAGGTATCCACTACCTCACTTTAATAAAATGGTGCATAATCTGCTTTGCGTCCACTTAGACATCTTGCTATAGGACTTTAAAGGGTTTTAAAATTGTTGCTTGAGACGTGCCATTGCTTGTTTATATGTGGAGGTAAATATGAGCCCTTAACTGCTCCCTTTATATGACAGTCCTATCTGTTTTGCTTGATTCTTAGTTTTATCCTTTTAAGCATCATAGGTAAGTCTAGAACCACCTTAATTAGAGGTCCTAAGCACCTCCAGGACCATAGGTAAGGGACGGGTAATGCACGCATAGAGTACGCATTTAATTAGAACCACTCATATAACCATTAAGGGGAGGGTAATTGGGTAGTAAAGGATATGATGACATGTGCGCTAATGCTACTTGTAACACCTCTATTTGATGAAAGTCTACCGAGCATTGCACATAAGTGATCCTATAGGCTAATAAATTTAGGACCTATTTATTCCCATTTTTAATGATGCTGTGTTTAAATTGCTTTATTTCCTTAATGACTAACACAAAATGAGTTTTGACGGGACCCACCGTTGTGGACCTCGAGTGGTGCCTAACACCTTCCCCTCAAGGTAATTTTAAGCCCTTACCCAATCTCTTGTAACGTAAACCGTTTATGAGTTATTTTCATTAGGTGCCCTAACACACCTTTAATCCGTTAGACGGCGACTCTTCAATTTCAATACCCCTTCCCCAAAGGAAATGAGTTATCTCAAAATGTCAAAACCCGGACTCCGCGAGGAAAAAGAGGGTGCGACAGGGTCATAAGTATTTTAGCCTATAGGATCACCCTGAATAACATAAATAATACTTCGTAACTCTCCAAGACGGGGTGTTACTCATATTATTCAGCGGGCACAAACTATATGTGATGACCCAAAAGGGTTATCTTAGGTAAACTTAATTATGACTGTGTTCCGAGGCCCCAAAAGCCTCCGTTTATCTCACCTTGATGTGTGTGCGCAGCCCGGGCGTGTAGCCAAGAAGCCTTTATGTGGAAACTTGATAAAGAGTTGAATTTATGATAATTAATTGAATAAAGTTTACTTTGGTCAACATTGTTGGTAAACGGACCCGGACCCGTGATCTGGCGGTCCCGGAAGGTCCGTAGGAAAATATGGGACTTGGGCGTATGCCCGAAATCGAATACCGAGGACCCAAGTCCGAGAAATGAATTTTTAAAGAAAATTGTTTTCTGAAAATAATAAAGGCTTATGAAAATGAACCTCGATGTTAAAGGATTGTGAAAATGAGTAATTATGAGAAAGCCATGTTACCGGGCCCGTATTGCGGTTCCGAAGCCCGAAACAGGTTTATTATATGTTATTTGTCCTATCTGTGGAATTTGGTGCAAAACGGACTTGATTGGTTTCGGATCAAAATGGGGAAAAATGGAGTTAATGAACTTGTGGGGTTTCTAAAGAATTTGGAATTTGGCTTGAGAGGTGATTTTATGTTCCCGAGGTCCGAATGAAATTCCGAGACCGGGAATAGTTCTGTTGTGTCATTTATAACTTATCTGCAAAATTTGAAGTCATTCCGAGTGGTTTAGGCCAATTCGACACGTTGAAGTGAATTCTAGAGTTTCAAAGTTCTTAAGTTTGATTAATTTGGTTTTGTGGTTTGATTTCAAGTTCCGTTGTTGTTTTTTCATGTTTCGAAAGCTTGAGCGAGTCCGTATCATGAATACAGACTTGTCGGTGCTTTTGGATGGGGTCCCGAGGGGCTCGGGTGTGTTTCAAACCCCCGGGAGCTAAGTTGGAAAAACCAGAAAATTTGCTATCTGGTTTCCTTCTCTGCGATCGCAGAAGGTGGGTTGCGATCGTGGAGAAGGATTTTGCTGGGCTTGTGATTGTTCACTGCGATCGCAGCCTCCTCTTCGCGATCGCAGAGGTCTGGATTCCACACCTTCGCGATCGCAACCCGTTTCTTGCGATCGCATTGAGTCGCGTCTGGGCCGGGTGAGTTTGTTCTTCGCGATCGCAGGACCCCTGCCGCGATCGCAGAGGTCTTGCCAGTTATTCTTCGCGATCGCAGGACCTTTGCCGCGATCGCAGAGGTCTGGTCAGTTGGCATTCGCGATCGCAGGCCTCTTGTCGCGATCGCAGTGAAGGAATCACTGGGCAATATTATTAAATACGGGAATTAGCCTCATTCCACCATTTTCATCTTCCTCCTCAAGATTTTAGAGAGCTTCTCAAAGAACCTTCCTCCATTAAAATTGAGGTAAGTAAATTTCATAGTTTTATTAGTTTCAAACGCTAATTCCTAGTTAAATTCACTAATAAATCATCTAAAAATCATAGAATTAGGTAGTAAATTTTAGGGTTCTTGGGGATTTTGGGATTTTTCCATGTTAGGCCATGAATTCTTGCATAAATTACATAATTTCGATCCTTAGACGCCGGGTAATTGATTCCTTCATTAATTTTCGAAAATCCGAACGTGTGGGCCCGGGGTCGAATTTTAGTATTGTCGGAGGAATAGTAGGAAATGTATAATTTGGCTTGGGACTTGGTTTATGGAGTACTTATTAATAATTATAAATCTATTATGTCTAGATATTCCCGATTCGGAGTTGAATTCGAGAGGAAAGGCTGTGATCGAGGCTTAACTTGCATTTTCTTGGAGCCGAGGTAAGTGGTTGGCTTAACCTTAGCTTGAGGGATTAGGTATAGAGTCTTAATTGCTATGTGTAACTCATGTCCAACGTATAGGCGAGGTGACGAGTGCCTATGCGTTGCGGTCAAGCATGCCCGTGAGTCAATTGTGATGAAATTTGCCATGTTCTTAATATTTCCCGCACTATGAGTAAATTATGAATTAAAAGTGATACTTGATGTTGTTTCATGACGTGGAGAGTTATTGAGTTATTTCTTCCAGTTGAGGCTTACACTGTTGAAATTGTATTAGTGATGCGAGGTTGGCTATAGTTGAGACCCTTGTCGGGTATTTGTTGATGTTGTAAATGATGATTTCTCCTTGCCGGAACAATAGAATTGTATTGAATATTTCCATGCACTTGAGACTTCGTATTTTTGACTTTCATATTATTGTGCCTTGTGTTTTTATTATTCGTCGCACGAGGGACATGTCGTGCTGACTGCTTGTTATTATATATGCACGAGGGGACGTTCCGTGCCGAGTGATTGCGAGGTTATGCACGAGGGGACATTCCGTGCCGAGTGTTATTATATGTGCACGAGGGGACATTCCGTGCCGAGTGATTGTGAGGTTATGCACGAGGGGACATTCCGTGCCGAGTGTTATTATATATGCACGAGGGGACATTCCGTGCCGAGTGACTGTGAGGTTATGCACGAGGGGACATGCCGTGCCTTTTCTGTTCATTATATGTTTGAGAAGCTAAATTTCTGCCTTGTCCTTACGTTTCATTTATTACCCTGTTCCGCTGTGCTAGCATAATATTACCCCTATCTCCCCAGCATGTTCTCCCCGTATCTGTCTTACTTGCTTATTTTTGTTGTCATTGTTCCTGTTATTATATCAAATTGCACAGGTGCATATGTTGTGTTGGTCCTAGCCTCGTCACTACTTCGCCGAGGTTAGGCTCGACACTTACTCAGTACATGGGGTCGGTTGTACTGATGCTACACCTGCACTTCTTTATGTTGTGCAGACTATGCAGCCAGACCCGGTGGCCACTGACGGTTGGAGCATCTCATCAGTTCATACGGGAGACATCGAGGTAGACCCACAGACGTTCGTGGGCCTTGACGTCACCTTCTACTTTCCACTTTCAGCTCTGTCTTACTTTGTATTTCAAAGACAGTTTTATGTATTTATTTAGACCTTTTGTTTGTAGTAATCTCCTAGATAGTCCGTGAGTATGTGTCACCAGTTCTGAGATTTTGTATACGGGTTGTATCTCGAAACTGTTTTGTTATATTTTTGTTATTTTGTTAAGTTTCTTATGGTAGGCCATTGAAGCCTTAGTTATCTTGTTTGTATTTATTGTCAATGAGTTTTTATTTACTTCGAACATTGGCTTGTCTAGCGGCTTCAACGTTAGACGCAGTCATGGCTCGAAGGTGGGATTTCGGGTCGTGACAAGTTGGTATCAGAGCCCTAGGTTGCTTAGGTCTCACAGCTCACGGACAAACTTGGTAGAGTTTGAGGGATCGGTACGGAGACGTATGTACTTATCCCCCAGAGGCTGCAAAGTTAGGAATAACTTCACATCTTTCATTCTCTGTCGTGCCAATTGAACTCTGAATGCTAATTGAGTCTTTATTTTACTCTCTCGCAGATTGCGAGAACGCGCGCTTCCTCATCGACCGACCAGCAGCCTGATCCTCCTATTGTAGCTCCTACGAGGGGCCGTGGCCGAGCTAGAGGCTGAGGCAGAGCTAGGGCAGCAGCTCCAGTAGAGGACCCACAGGTAGACTTTGCCGGTGAGGTTCCTACTCCGACAGTCCCAGTTTGACCGACTCAGGTCCCAGAGGGGTTCATAGCCACCCCAGTACTTCAGGACGCTCTAGTCCACTTAGTGGGACTCATGGAGAGCGTGGCTCAGGCCGGTCTTCTTCCTACTGCACCATCTGGATCTCAGGCTGGGGGAGGGACCCAGACTCCTGGTATTCATACGCCAGAGTAGTTTGCCACTCAGTTCCAAACTCCGGCACCTCAGACGGCTGGAGTAGTTCAGTCCAACATTGTGGCACCAGCAGCTGAGGGAGCAGCCATGTCCGCAGATGCTCTGTAGAGGTTGGATCGGTTCACCAAGTTATTTACTACTACATTTACTGGTGCACCATCAGAGGATCCCCAGGATTATTTAGACAGCTGTTATGAGGTTCTTCGGAACATGGGCATTGTGGAGTCCAATGGAGTTGATTTTGCTACATTTCGTCTTTCTGGCACCGCCAAGACTTGGTGGAGAGATTACTGCTTGACCAGACCAGCTGGGTCTGCACCTTTCACTTGGGGTCAGTTCTCCGAGTTGTTCTTGGGAAAGTTCCTTCCAGTTACTCAGAGAGAGGATCTTCAGAGGCAGTTTGAGCATCTACAACAGGGCTCCATGTCCGTCACTCAGTACGAGACCAGATTTATCACGCTGGCCAGGCATGCCCTTATGATACTCCCCACTGATCGGGAGAGGGTTCGGAGGTTTATTGAGGGTCTAGCTCAGCCCATCAGGCTTCAGATGGCCAGGGAGACGGGTATTGATATCTCCTTTTAGAATGCAGCCGATGTGGCCAGACGCATTGACATGGTATTATCCCAGGGTGGTGGTCAGGGGTCTGACAAGAGACCTCGTTATTTCGGCCGTTTCAGTGGCGCCTCATCTGGAGGCAGAGATTCCTTTGGCAGAGGCCATCCTCCTAGGCCTTATCAGTCGGCACTCCAGGTATCCCACAGTGCACCTGCAGCTCCCACCAGTGCACCGCTAATTCAGAGCTATCAGGGTGGTCATTCTGGTCAGTAGGGTCAGTTCCTGGGTCAGTATTCTCACCAGCCGAGGTCTTGCTTCACTTGCGGTGGTATGGGGCATATTTCCAGGTTTTTCCCCCGAGGTTTTGTTGGGTCTCAGTATCAGGGTTCCCATGCCATGGTTCCCGTATCAGGTGCACCCTGACCCCCTCAGCCAGCTAGGGGTGGTGGTTGTGGTTCCAGAGGTGGAGGTCAGACACATAGAGGTGGAGGGCAGGCCATGAGAGGTAGAGGTCATCCCGTAGAGGGTAGACCCAGAGATGTGCAGGTTGGAGGGGCTCAGCCCCGGTGTTATGCATTTCCTGCTCGTCTAGATGCTGAGGCTTCTGATGCAGTTATCACAGGTACAGTTTTAGTTTGCAGCCGAGAGGCTTCGGCGTTATTCGATCCAGGTTCTACATTCTCCTATGTGTCTTCATACTTTTCCCCTAATATGGGTATGCCCCGTGATTCCTTGAGTACTGTTGTACATGTGTCTACGCCGGTGGGTGATTCTATAGTGGTCGATCATAGTAGCTATTGGTGGTCTGGAGACTCAGGTTGATCTCTTGCTTCTTGATATGGTTGACTTTGATATTATATTGGGCATGGACTGGTTATTTCCCTATTATGCTATTCTGGACTGTCATGCCAAGACAGTGACCCTAGCCTAGCCAGGAGTACCACGGTTCAAGTGGAGAGGGACTCCTAGTCATCCCTCTGGTAGAGTTATTTCTTATATGAAGGCTCGGTGCATGGTCGAGAAGGGGTGTTTGGCCTATCTGGCCTATGTTCGTGATTCTAGTGCTGAGGTTCCTTCTATGGAGTCTGTGCCCGTGGTTCGTGAATTTCCAGAGGTATTTCCTACCGACCTGCCGGGTATGCCACCCGATAGGGATATTGATTTTTGTATTGAGCTAATTGAGGGCACTCAACCCATTTCTATTTCCCCCGTATCGCATGGCTCCGCCAGAGTTGAAGGAATTAAAGGAGCAATTGCAGGATTTGCTAAATAAAGGCTTCATCAGGCCTAGTGTTTCGCCTTGGGGTGCTCCAGTATTATTCGTGAAGAAGAAATATGGCTCAATGAGGATGTGTATTGACTACCGGCAATTGAATAAGGTTACTGTCAAGAACAAGTATCCTTTGCCGAGGATTGATGACTTATTTGATCAGCTTCAGGGTGCTACGGTGTTCTCTAAAATAGACTTGAGGTCTGGTTATCATCAGCTGAGGATTAGGGCTTCTGATGTGCCTAAGACAGCTTTTCGCACTCGTTATGGGCATTATGAGTTCTTGGTCATGTCGTTCGGGTTGACTAATGCCCCTGCTGTTTTCATGGAGTTGATGAATCGGGTATTCAGGCCTTATTTGGACTCATTTGTGATCCTGTTTATAGATGATATTTTGGTATACTCTCGCAGCCTAGAGGAGCATGAGCAGCACCTTCGAGTCGTCCTCCAGACTTTGAGGGATAGTCAGTTGTATGCCAAATTTTCTAAGTGTGATTCTAGCTGAGTTCGGTGGCATTTCTGGGCCACGTGGTATCGGCAGAGGGTATCCAGGTGGTTCCGAAGAAAGTTTCAGCAGTTAGAGAGTGGCCTAAGCCCACTTCGGCCACAGAGATTCGGAGTTTCTTGGGCCTAGCAGGCTATTATCTCCGGTTCGTGGAGGGGTTTTCGTCTATAGCAGCCCCTATGACCATGTTGACGCAGAAGAGTGCTCAGTTCAGATGGTTAGAGGAGTGTGAGGCGAGCTTTCAGAAGCTCAAGACATCATTTACCACCGCACCAGTGTTGGTATTACCCACAGGTTCAGGTTCTTATACCGTGTATTGTGATGCTTTGAGGGTTGGGCTTGGTGCAGTGTTGATGCAGGATAGGAAGGTTATAGCCTATGCTTCACGTCAGTTGAAGATTCATGAAAAGAACTATCCAGTCCATGATTTGGAGCTTGCAGCTATTGTTTATGCCTTGAAGATTTGGAGTCACTATTTGTATGGGGTACCGTGTGAGGTATTCACTGATCACAAGATTTTGCAATACTTGTTTAAGAAAAGGAGTTGAATGTGAGGCAGAGGAGGTGGTTAGAGTTGCTGAAAGATTATGACATTACCATTCTCTATCATCCGGGAAAGGCCAATGTGGTGGCCGAAGCCTTGAGCCGGAAGTCAGTCAGCATGGGTAGTTTGGCCTATCTATCAGTTGGAGAGCGACCTTTGGCTCTGGATGTTCATGCGTTAGCCAATCGATTTGTCAGATTGGAGGTTTCTGAGGGTGGCAGTGTTTTGGCCCATATCGTCGCTCGTTCTTCATTGTATGATCGCATTCGCGCCAGGCAGTATGAGGATCATCATTTGTGTGCACTTAGGGATGCGCTTCGGCACGGACGTGCCAAGCAGGTCACAGTTGATGCTGAGGGAGTCTTGAGATTGCAGGGTCGCATATGCGTTCTTGATGTTGATGGCATTCGTGAGTTAATATTGTAGGAAGCCCATAGTTCCCGATATTCCATTCATCCGGGCGCCGCGACGATGTACCAGAACTTGCGGCAGCATTATTGGTGGCATAGAATGAAGAATGATATTGTGGCTTTTGTGGCTCGGTGCTTGAATTGTCGGCAGGTTTAATATGAGCACCAGAGACCCGGTGGTTTGATTCAGCAGATTCAGCTTCCCGAGTGGAA
Source organism: Nicotiana undulata (assembly GCA_005239495.1). Taxonomy (NCBI): domain Eukaryota; kingdom Viridiplantae; phylum Streptophyta; class Magnoliopsida; order Solanales; family Solanaceae; genus Nicotiana; species Nicotiana undulata. The sequence goes on along the minus strand of MDKH01154004.1, from coordinate 335 downwards.
GTGGGAGCGTATCACAATGGATTTTGTAGTTTGACTCCCACGGACTCCGAGGATGGTTGATGCAATATGGGTTGTGGTAGATAGGCTTACCAAGTCAGCACATTTCATTCCGGTGGCGATTTCATCTTCAGCAGTGAAGTTGGCTCAGATTTATATTAGAGAGATTGTCAGATTGCACGGTGTGCCCTTATCAATCATATCAGACCGAGGTACTCAGTTTACCTCCCATTTCTGGAGAGTATTTCAGAGAGAGTTGGGCACTCATATAGAGTTGAGCACAGCATTTCATCCTCAGACGGACGGACAGTCTCAGCGCACTATTCAGACTTTGGAGG